>JAAOAN010000234.1:0-125701 GCA_013396205.1 Fusarium mundagurra | reverse complement strand
GTCTAGATCTGGGGGGGGGGGGGATGGGACGGGGATAATAGCACTTGCTTCCAGGCTATGAGATACCTACGTTACGGCGTAGCACCATGGTCCTTTTGAGAATATGCATGTCGTATATATTGTCTATTTCGGAACCCGATATTAACCTGCTTCATCCATATGGACCTCCGTGTCTTTGGTCTTACATACATAGTACATACAGCATCATGCTTGGCAAGGGAGCGAGTTGCAGATGCTATGAAGGTATGACATGAATCGCATCTGTCACTCATGGCCGATCCTCACTTATTTTCTCTTAACTACGAATAAGAGAACCACTCAGACGACACACATGTCACTTCATGGAGCGTCTAGTCCCTTGGCCCTCTTTGTGGAGGTTGCGTGTCATTTCGCTATCTTCTCTAGCCTCGTGATCCTACAACTAGCACAGGCGGATCTAGAGCTTTGCATCCTATTCAGTAGTCGATTGACAGCGCTTAATGAGATCCTAGGTGGCTTTAGTACGGGCGTAGTGGCATCAAGGTTGGTTACGGCGGCTAAAACAATAAACTAATAGATATCCATTACACTAATACATCATATCCTGAATATCACGGCCATATTACGGGTCGATAGATAGATCCCGCCCTAGTAGACGTGCAAATCTAGTAGACGTGCAAATCGTAGACTATCTCTTGCTGTATGCTGACTTGCTGAAGGGAAGGGAAAAAAACAGGACCCCAATTCCATCCACTCTCTGTCGTCAAGACGACATGTCTCACTGGCCCAAGTTCATATACGTCTGTGCCTTGTCTTACAAGCCCATCAGCCTCACCCCCTCCCGCATTATGCTTTCCGATTCTCCAATGAACCCTGCTAATGTTACGCCGCAGCACGTGGGAACCACAGCCATGTCTGGCCAGGTTCTTCATCAAGACAGGCGGATGTCTTACATGATTGCGTGAGTGTGTGTGCGTATCTGCAGGCAGACCCCTACCAGTCTCCCATACCGCATGATCCGAACCATCGCATCGGTTACAAGTCTATCTCCAGACGTCCTCTGAAGATTGTCTTGTTCGATCGATTCGGAGCGCTAAGACAAGACTTGGGGTCGTGTAGGAATGGCTCACCATCGCCGAGGATCTACACGATGGCCAGCCAAGGTCAACAAAAAAGTTTCTTTAACCGCATTGTGAAGCCTTGCACATGATGCAAAGACCACTCCCGTCTTTACTCAGGTTCGCGCAATTGTGAACAGAACTGTGTTCGCACAGGGGGTCGGCTTGGTCGACAAGTCCTGACGAGCTGGCGCCAACATTCATGTTGGTGTTTGGTCGCATTGCAGCGCCATTTCGACGAGATACCTCCATATGATCCATTGGGCTCTGTGAACGAGTTGATCTAGCCTTGCGGCGGCTGGTGAGGCTGCAGATGATAAGTTACTCCAGGTGACAGAGCTGGGTGGGATAGTTGGTCGATTTCCCCAGACAATTGGGACAGAAAATGGTAAAACAGTCAAGAATTGCTTTCAAAGTAAAAGATTAACCTCCTGTGCAGATGATATTGGCCTCAATGGTAAGTTTGGAAAGGGGGGTAGGCTGTAGTTTTGTAGGGCTGAGATGAGCGAGCGAGCGACTTGGTTGCAGTAACAATGCTCACTTCCAAGTATTGAGCGGGACGGGACCTCCGGCTTCTTATGAGCATTAGTTCTCGTCCATGACGGGGGTGTTTGGCTCCAGGATGGTCATCTGGGCTCTACCTTGAGGGTCCTCAGTTGGATCTCTTGCCTTCATCGTCATCAGACAGGTTTCCTCATTTCTCTTCTCTCAATGCAGTTCCCATTTGCGTATCAAACTCCATGCAGCAGAGCGGCGGGTGAGAGGATAGCATCTGTGCTCCAAGCCATATCGTTGCCTTGTCGCCAGGTACGGTCTATAGTTGGCCGTGGAAATCCTCCGTTTGGCACTGCCAATCCCAATACGGTGGGTGAAGGTCTCACTTCATTTCTTGATCTCCTTCGTTTCTAGAAATCCACACTGCATCAACGCCAATCGGCAACGGGTACGAACTACAGGATCAGCAGTGGTGGTGCCAACAAGAGCTGTGGTTTCTGCATAAACCACGCAGGGGTGTTCTGTATGGTCAACTGAAGTCACAGTATCCTACTGCCGGTCTCTGGCCAACTGCCTGTTTTCTTTCATGTGCCGTACTCCGTAACCGTTCTACAACACCTCATGCTGAGCTTTGCCGGGGTGGCGCGGCCAGTAATACCACCGTCTGTTCTTCCAAGGCCTCGCAAGCGACTAAGTACTCATCTGTAATTTTGTCCGTGACTACCGCGGAGGGCCCAGTTGACGAGACAGCGCAAGAGACCAAAGAGGGGCTTGGCGTGTAACTAATGGCGGATTTTCCGTGCATTCGGTGTACCGTATCAAACTGTGCTGTGATGTGCTGTGATGTGCTATCATCTTGTACGTGTAGCTCCCTGCGCACGTTTGTATGGGTTGCAGTGCAGAACTATGGACCAACATGAAGCATCTTGTAGCTCGACATGTCAGTAATTGCGGCCATTTCCCCGCAGCGCAATCCACAGACAAAGTTGCTCACCCAGGTCTCCCGTCCCGTCTGCAGTTCGTTAATGCAACTGATAGTATATGTGTGGTGCAGAAAACCAGTGTTAAACCTTTAGAAACTGAGATATGATGAGTTACGTATGCTATTGGATACTCCATGCCGTTTGTCTTGTGCGTGTGTTTGTATGGGGGCCGGGCTATGAGGGGAACAACACACAAGACAATACTAGTCCGCCTTATTCGCCGTGACTAGTCGCATCTTGTACGGCCTATCGACTGAGTTTTTTAGGACCCGCGGGAGCTGCATCCCCTGTGTTTGTGTTGTGCCGCCGCCTGGGCAGTTCTTGGACTAGGACCTGTCAGGGTCTTCTTCCCTGAACCTTATGCCAAGCCATGAATCCTAGAGGCAGGGGATGGGATGCCTGAGCAGCACAAGCATACCTAGAGATCGGAAAATCGAGCAGCCTTATCGTGCGGACCCAAAGCGTTCGTTCCGGTTGTACTGGTCCACAAAGATCGATCCGCCCTCTGTTTGTCACTATCCCTGTATGTTTGCGTAACACACATAGTGAGCTTCCATGGTGTCGTGATGGCGAAGAGATGCGTGTGACAGTAAGCCATTTTCGACGATGCAACTGATGGGTGCACATTGAACCATAGCCTGAATACTGATTGAGCTCAGCCCTGATGGTGACATGGACCACCTAAGACTCCCGGCAGTCTTACAGTGGAGAATATGTGACAACTAACATGGCTTTTTGCCGGCGGCAACGGGCTGGCCATGATATGGCCACGGGCGATATCCAGGCTGCCTTTGGACATGCATGAGTGGCCGTGAGAGGGATAATGTAAGCACACTGGAGTGGCTAGCCGGTACATGAGACAGGGTCTTGCCATAGCCAAATGCTACTCAGCGTATTGAGCATTTGAAGCCACCAGCTATAGGCCATTACGCCTCAGGCCGGCTCAGACGTGCACTGAGGCTCAAGATTTCCACTGGAAAACAGATCGTGTTCCTGATGGCTAAGTTGTAAGGGCATTGACCAACTTTAGAGATCGAAGATAACTTTGTCGTGCTCCAACAATCAAGTAGCTCGCCTTTGATCACAGGCTAAACCTGTCATGGTCTTGCACGCTTACCCTAGCGTTGGCCATCGTCGGCTGGGTTCCATGAATGTGATCTGATTCGCCAATGTGAGGCTAACATGCAACCATTTGCCAAAACCTACACAAACCAGATGTGCTGTGCAAGCTTCTCAGTGGGAAAGAGACTGAGACATTTGCCCACACGTCAAAGTGAACTATGGTCTCGGCACTTGAGCTATTCAATATGCTCTGCCATGATACCCAAATGACGCCAAAATGACAGGTTCATGAGAAGAAGGATCTGGATATTTAACGAGGGGCCTGAAAGGTCCAACAAGAGGCAAGAAGCAGCAGCATTCAGCAAATCTCGAGGTGAATACTTCATGGGCACCTTCTATCCTCCTATCGTGTTCCGGCTATTTGGTCGTGGAAGTTGTAAGCTGCTGGACCACCTTGTCGCGTGAAATAATTCAGTTGATACAATCGACCTGATGCTTGCACTGTGGTTTCTTATCTTGAAACCGACTTGCATATAAGCCATGGCAAGCTGAAGCGCCATTCGTTAAGCGAGATGCCTAATCTCGATGTTCAGTGTAAACGAGCCAGGCAGTCACTGGCGCTATAATTGGTTCAATGGCGCATGCCGGTTTGCGGTGGCGGTGGTGCTTGGGTATGATTCTGGACTCGCAACCTAGTACAGATACTGCCCATGTTGTGCAGTCTGATGGTAAACTGTGATCTTGGGACTTCAATCGTTGGTAGGATGGTGTGTATGGGCGCGATCCATAGAGGCTAGGTCGCAAGCATGCCAGGTAACAATGTAAAGGGAAGGATTGTCAACCAACCCGCGGTGAGCTATTAGTTTTACTTTGCGGGTTGGTTTTATACTAAGCTTGCTGCAGTGTGCACAAGGTGGCTGATGACTGGAAGCCTTGTTGTCCACAGCCCATTGGAGTCGGTTGAAATATGTGAAGGAACAGGTCAGGCGGTGGTTAGCATGGCAATCCAAGGGACCAGAAATCGGGCGACGAGACGCCTTATGTTAGATTCAAAATATGGATCGGATTGCTTGACCCACGGCATTGGTCAGGTAATAGAACGAGAATCAAATCTCATATCGCCGTCAAGGCTAATGTCGAGCCAATGCTTGTAGTGTTCAGCCAACAAGCGCTATGCGAAGCCCCTACCATCTTGGTAGGAAATTCACCATTGAATAGTTCACAGCTGAAGCCATATGCATATGAAAGAAACATCGAGACCTTGAAGCAGTGGTGGGTTCGTTCGGATGTAACGTGATGTCATCTTGAAACAGCACAATCTTTTTTGATGTGTTGGTTCGTGAGGTGAAGTTGAAATGAGGTTGCTAGAACCAACAACTAAACGCGCTTGTGCACGTGCTATGTAACTGTACTTATGCGGCTATCAAGGCAAGCGCCGTGATTGAGGTCATCATTGAGTCTGTTTGGGAAACAAGATTGGCTGCTCAATTGAGTGCCTTCCAAATCCATACTTGCCGCGGCCGGGTACCTTCCATTAAAGTCTGTGCTGTGCTGTGCTGGTATTGCGGGCAGGTGCGGATGGTACTGTAACTGCAGACGGCAGCTAAAAGAGCTCCCGTCCATGCTCCCTACGTAATATCAAACTTAATCGCAGAAGGACCCTCAACTGAGATGGCGACCATTGAAAGTTCCTCGGCGAAGCTAGTGCCAGTGACTGAGATTGACTGTAACAACGTTTGGATGTTGTTTTCTTTTCACCCTTTCTCCCCACACTTGACTCGTGAGAGTGAATTGCCTGTCACATTGCTGACTCAATTTCAAAAGCAAGATGCTTTGTCAAGACTGAGGTGGGCTTACCATACCAACTTGAATTCTGGCATCAGTAGAAGACAAGAGCTATTTCTCGTTGTATGTATCTTAGTTTCTGACTCTAATGTCTTTCATAATCAATATTCAAATGCAAGTCCACCGCCACCAACGTTTGAATACCTATTTCCCCACTATCCCAAGCCAGAGATTCGGGGTCAGGCAGGCCATTAGGGAAATCCCGTTACCTTTGTGTAACCTCATCTGGCTTAGGTGCCGTATCTCTCATCGGCATTGACATCATCCAGACCCGAGAATTCGGGTGCCCCTCACATCTGACAACTCAGGTGACCCTCGACAAACATTTCTTGAGGCACTCAATGCCCTCATCTTTCGGCCATCCTCAAAGCAAAGTTAGAGTGGCCTTTCTATCACGCACTGGCCAAACTTGGCTAGGGCTTTGAAAGAATATCAGCTGTTATCAGTCTTTATCAAATACCGCAAGCAACCAGACCTCTGTTCGACACATGCTCCCCCTCCTCCAGGCAGCGGCACAGCAAATCCCAAGGTGATTTATCAATATGACGAAAGTGGACTGACAACCTGACTTATAGGATCCTTGAAAATGTGACATGGCTCTCAGAATCACAATCACCTGTCTACCTTAGTACCTAGCCTGTTTATCGACAGCCCCCACTCGACAAACTCAGTTCTTAAAACAAAGTTCCAACAACCAACAAACAATCCATTATCTGCACCTGGCCAAACATGGTTCTTCTGCAAGATTGCACCGTATTCCAGCACTAAGAGTCTCAAGTATACGTCGCTCAAACCCCGGAAAACTCTCGTCTTCCTGTGTTCGGGTCCGAACCTCCGTTAAAATGGAACCCCCAGAGTTCCAAGCAACCGATATGGAGACGTCTGAAACATGCGAGACATTCATCAACTTGCTCCAACACGCCGGATGATGATCAGGCGAAACGCGAAGAACGCCACCTTTTGCACGGAAACAACGTTGGAATCCCAAGAGGAATAAGAGGAGAAACATGCTGTCCAGAAACGTGGCGCACAACTCTCCTACCTTTCACGTAACTTTCAAACGACAAGTCGACTCGTCAACGGCAGACCAACATACATCCGATACCCTTACCCGAGTGGCCTGATCCGAATGCTACACAAGCATAAAAATAACACCCATGGCGAGAGAATCGAGCTGCATGTCGGCTGATATGAGTCACCACCTACTGACACTCAGTTATAGGCCATCGAGGTATAATGAATGCAGGCTGGATCCTGAAACGCAGCAGTCATCAAGTCACGAGACCGAAATCACACGATTCATTATATCAGGTTTTGATAGGGAAGGCAGTCTGAGGGCCCCATATGCCTTTTTTCCTTTTTCTTTTCAGGAACGGGCCTGAGCATTGCTTCATACATGCATATCTGGACCGTGTCGAAAAAGGGTTCAAGCCTGGTAATCCTTGACGGACCCTGAAAACTTTATGTAAGCTTGGCCGAAGCTTGGCAAGACATTATTCGGTCTCCCCCAGTCCCTGACACGAAACCAGTCAGCATATGAAACACTTGAAGAGTTGCTTCAGGTTCTGCATACATCCTTTAAAGTGGCTTCTTGATACTAATCAAAAATCGAGATGCTCTTCGACGGTTGTTCTGACTAGGGAGCATAAATGAGCATAGAGGTTGGTAGGTACTTACTTATACATATGAAGACTTGAACAGCGCATATTCTCACTCCACTCCAAGGCACGGGGCCGGAGCTGAAGGGCAGAGTCTATTGTCAAATGAATCATCAAGACAAATATCAGATTGTGACTTCTGGCTGGCTGGCTGGAACCTTGTCCAGCAATAATCTCCCCTCACATAGTTTTCTTGAATCTTAACCAAGTCTTGATGGCAACATCTGAATCTTTAGGGAAAAAGTAACTTCAGCGCAAGAACAAAGTAAATTTGAAATATTAACCCAATTCAGATCATGTGAAGCTACTGATGATTCACTGTGATACTCTTATGGAGCTTCTGTGAGTTATTCCATGAACAGGCGTGTCTCTACCCCGCGAATAGCTTTGGTGTTGAGATGGGCCGGGGCCCGCGGACACGGACATCGAGGGGACGAGTTTGTGTCCAAGCTAACTTAAGCAACGAAACCAGGTCAGATTCGGCCAAGCTGAAACACGCAACCAGGCAGCTAAATTATATTTATACTTATTCGTTTCTTCTTGTGCTGGATTATTAACGAATTGATTGTGGCTGGAGAGGAAACGTCAGGATCTATTAGTGGCAGCTTGGAAAGTGGCCTCGAAATCCATGGATTAAAATCAGAGTACTGAAGGGCCACGTATCCTCAGCTGCTAAAAGAGGGGTCAACGATTAAACTTGAGATGGTGTCGTGCATAAGACCCTACAAACCCCTGAAAAGAACCATGCACTGAATTCGTATCTGGTAAAGCCGAGTACGAGAGGGAGAGGACTTGTAAATCCGGAGGCTGATATCGACCTCAGACCTCAGAGACGTTGGATTGGAATTGGAACTGGAATTGGAACGAGCTTGGTGGGGGTTTGATCGACATGGAAGTGGTGAGGGAATGACTGGCTGGGACTGTAACTGTACCTGCGTTTGTGGCTGGGATTAAGCTCTGGAGAGAGAGTGTGTGAGGCTCAATTGAGAGAGAAGCTGTTTATATATTGCATCAGTCTGTCCTGTTTATCTACTCAATCAAGTCATTAATGTGAACAATTGACGATCTGGACTGTCCCGTCCCTCCCCGAGACATTGGATTGAATTGGATCTCAATACCCGGGCTGCCCTGCTATCTTACCCCTATCACCGCTGAAAAGAACATCTTAAAACTACCGACCTGACGCTAATCTTTGTGAATCTAGGGAGTTTGGGTGACCCAGCCACCCAATCATATGCCTGGGAGTTCATCTGGGCCCTGTCTTTTTCACACCGCCCCTCCCCAAACCCAGGCCAAAGCTCCCTCCCTTTTTGGGTTCTGCCCCACGAAATCTCCATCCAGTCGCCCTCTTAAAAAATAAACCCGCCTCAGCGACTTTCTCCCTCTTCCCTTTCATCATATCTTTGGTAGCCATTGGGATCTGTCGTCACAATGGCAGAGAAATCAGGCGTCACCGGCGCCGACTTCGAGTTTGTTAAAACTCCTCCTTATCCCAAGCCTGACTTTGACAAGCTTGAGGATGTTGGTGTTCCTACTACCAGGGTAAGTTTTGACTCGAACGCTCATGATTGTTGCGTTGTCTGTCCTCTTTGGTACCAGAGAATCAATGCTAACATTCACCCTATAGTATCCTGCCATCAAGAACGCTCCTCTCCCTGCCGATGGCTCTGGTGCCGATACCTTCAACAACTATGTCCTCATCTCCATCCTGGTAGCTGTTCCTTGGTTCCTCAGCCGAAAGGTTGGCGGTGGACTCAAGACCACCATCTTCTTCGCCCTCATCGTCGATCTTCCCCTGCTCGCCGCTTGGTGGCTTGTAATCTCCTCCATCAGCCCTCGCAAGAATGAGAAGGTTCGCCTTCCTAACCGTGGTGTCGAGCACTACCTCGAGTTCAAAAAGGAGGCCGACCGCCTCAAGTACCGTGGCAGCAACAAGATCCCCATGGAGACCTTCCACGAGATGTACTTCGATGGAGATGTTGACTTCAAGGGTGACTGCCTCGAGGTTATGGAGTACCGCCACGACTGGGCCAGCTTCCGCTTCACTATTGGCCTCATCAAGTTCTTCCTCTTTGGCATGATTCCTGAGGTCATCATGCACACTCGTTCTCAGGGTATGTGCTCCAATTGAGGGTCAATTGAAAGATAAACTAACGTATCACAGACGAGGAGCAGGTCCGTGACCATTACGACCGTGGTGATGACTTCTACGGCTGGTTCCTTGGTCCCCGCATGATCTATACTTCTGGTATCATCTCCGACATCAACCGCGAGGAGACTCTTGAGGAGCTCCAGGACAACAAGCTTACTGTCGTTTGCGAGAAGATTGGCCTCAACAAGGGAGACTCTATGCTTGATATTGGTTGTGGTTGGGGTACGCTCGCTCGCTTTGCCAGTGAGCAGTATGGCGCCCACGTCACTGGTGTCACTCTTGGCCGCAACCAGACCGCTTGGGGTAACAGCAGCATGCGCAAGGCCGGTATCCCCGAGGAGCAGAGCAAGATTCTCTGCATGGATTACCGTGATATTCCCGTTCCCGAGGGTGGCTACAAGAAGATCACTAGTCTTGAGATGTCTGAGCACGTTGGTATCCGCCACTTCGGCAGCTTCTTGAAGCAGGTTCACGACATGCTTGACGATGATGGTGTCTTCTTCCTTCAGTACGCTGGTCTCCGTAAGGCTTGGCAGTACGAGGATTTCACCTGGGGTCTTTTCATGAACAAGTACATTTTCCCTGGTGCTGACGCTTCCACTCCTCTTGGCTGGGTTGTCGACAAGCTGGAGGGTACCGGTTTCGAGATCAAGCACATTGATACCATCGGTGTTCACTACTCTGCTACCCTCTGGAGGTGGTACCGTAACTGGATGTCCAACCGCGACAAGGTTGAGGCCAAGTACGGCAAGCGATGGTTCCGCATCTGGGAGTACTTCCTTGCCTACTCCACCATCATCTCTCGCCAGGGCAGTGCCACTTGCTTCCAGATCACCCTGGTCAAGAACATCAACTCCACCCACCGAGTTGAGGGTATTGAGACCCAGTTCGCCATTACTGGAGCTCTTGACAACTGCCGCGCTGATCTCCAGTCGTGGGCTTCCAGAAACAACGTCAAGACTCCCTCCGAGTACCTGTAAAGGTATGGTTGAGAGGTCGACAGTGACAGGTCAAATCTTGAGCCGTGCCAGACGCGGCAAGAATTTAATGGGATGTCTTATGATAAGAGGCCAGCTTTGAGTCTTCAGTTACTTACTTATGTGACGGTCAGCTCAGAAAACGGGAACTGGATCTATCTGCATATTTAACCCGGAATGCGCCCCCTTGGCCGATAGAGTCGGCTGAGGCTGGTCCAGTCGCAAAGGGCAAGCTTCATGTGTTTCATGATAGATGTGTAACGGCGGCATACAACAAACGGAATGGGCATGGATGAGTATCTATATAGATGCTATATAAGGGATGAATTGAAAAGTTTGTTCGTGTTGACTCGGTCGCCTCTTTTTTCTTCCTTGACTTGTTACCATTATTGAGATGTATCATTACTATCATTGGCTTATCATGACATCTGCGGCCCGAAACCCGTGATTTGCCATGACTTTTTCTATCATGTATGACCGTGGAATAAGACTTGAGGCGCTTTAATCTTTATGAGCTTGTTTCAATTCATTTCCAATTTTAGATATTACTGTGCTAGACAGAAAATTTACACGTATCTCGTTGGTTTTCATCCAATTTTCAGAATTTTGGTTGATGATCTTTAAGCCGAGGCTTTCCCACTGCACTGCTTCGACTCGGCAACTATTCTAATTGCAAATCAGCAACCAACATTGTTACTGGACTCAGCCTCCATACAGTTCAGTATCAAGAGATCTCATCATGAGGCCATTATCTATACTAAACCGCCAGTGCCGTCCTGTCTTTCACAGAGCTTATACCACAAAATCATCCTCATCAATAATCTCATCACTCAAAGCCCACCCACCAAAGATAATAGCAGACTATCTGACTCCAATGCCCTCTCATCTCCTCACAACCACAATTAACGACCTTCTATATCCTTCACCCACGGAGTCAAAAATATCGTCGCCTCCTCGCGCTCTTCCTCAAGGTCATCATCTTGTCTACTTCCCCATCCAATTGCCTCCCTCGCGTCTCATTCCTGATGGCGCAGATCCTGATCATTCACCAGGCCCGCCTTATACGCGGCGTGTATGGGCAGGCGGCGAGGTTATTTTCAGAGGAGATGAGATGAAGCTCGATGCGAGACCGGTGATCTGCAAGGAGCAGATTGAGGATGTTACCTTGAGAGGCAAAGAGGGCGAGGAGAAGGTGTTTGTTGATGTGTGGAGGAAATATGGAGCTGGTCATGAGATTGAGGGGAGAACAGAGTGGGATATCGAAGAGAGGAGGACGTTGGTGTTTATGAGGGACGAAGAAGGGTCTGCCTCATCATCATCACCCTCACGTTTACTCAAGTGTAAGGTTTTTCATATCAAAGCTCCAGGATCATCATTACTGACATCAATCTCAGACCCTCAACCACCAAGTTACTCAATCTCGCTCACACCTTCACCAATACACCTTTTCCACTTCTCAGCACTCTCATTCAACGCTCACTCTATCCACTTTGATCCTCAGTTCGCCCGAGAAGTTGACGGTCATCGAGCACTTCTAGTCCATGGCCCGTTCACTCTTGCTCTGATGCTTCGCTTCCTCAACGACCGAATCTGTGCTGGTGTAGCCGTCCACAAGTTCAGCTACAGGAACTACGCGCCTTTGTACGTCAATGAGCGTATGAGCATCAATATTCGCAAGGTGTCGAAAGAAGACGGCGCTGAGGGACGATGGGATGTTTGGATTGAGGGGCAAGAAGGAGGAATGGCTGTCAAGGGAACAGCGGATGTTGTCAACAAATAAAGATGAATCTGATATGATATTTTAATTTGCTATAGATGATATGACTGGATACAAGAAAATGCCGACATGCTACAATATGATTGTCTAACCAAAAGACTGACTTGGACTGAACGCCCCAGATGACACCGCTCTATCCTCCATTATCCTAACTTTCGTTCCTTTCCTATTGATAGATAACACAAGAGTTGTTCTGCCTGAAATGCGGCAGAACCCCTTATCTGTACACACATCATACACGTTTCTACCCATCAATACATCTAATCGGCCCAGCCGAACACCTCGCCAAGGGACAAGGTGTTGCTACGAAGGCCAGTCAGAGTGACGAGAATAGTCACCAGATCAAGAACGAGCAGGACAGTGCTCGCAAGCATGAAGCGAGGGCTGAAGACACGGTAGAGCATCAGGTGACGACGCAGCCAGCCAGCCCAGCTCATAGTAGCCAGGGCTTCAACGGCAAAGTAGATGATGAAGACGCCAATCCCGCGGGTGGCTGTCTCTAAAACTCCCTTCTGCTTGGGACCGACCTTCCACAGAGCGAGTAGTGGTACAGACGCAGCAGCGATGATCTGGCCCGCAAAGCTGTTGAGAATAACCACGAGGGGGGTCCAAGGGTAGCGGATGCTAAACAGAGGGATAAAAGCGCTATCCCACTGAATGCTGGACAGTACAGCCTGGTGGCCAGTCTTGAAATAGTAGAAGTTTCCAAGTACGGCGAGCATGATAGGTCCAATAGGGCTGGTCTTGAGCTCGTTGAGATCCAAAAGCTCAGCCAGGGTAAGAATCTGCCAGAACATAAGAGCAAGGGCACCGCCACCCATGGGCTTCGAAAGGAGGAAGCATCCCAAAAGGAGGTTAAGCGGGAGCAACAAGTAGCGAGCACCAATAGCGTTACCATATCCAATAATAGTAACAACAGGTCGACCGCCAGCTCCAGCAGACTGAAGAAGGGAGACGCAGGGAGGCGCCCAAACAAAAGCTGTGCTTCCGGCAATGAAGGCGAGAGCGAGGACAATCTGGGCTAGATACACTCCAATGGTCTTGGGGGTTCCTTCGGCGAGACGTCCCGCGAGCCAGCCGCCATTGTCAGCGGCATCGATAACCCAGTACAAGGCAGACAAGAACAGGCCTCCACGGATGACATAGCCAATCCAAGTTGGTGCAAGACCCTCATACGACCTGCTTGTGACGAGGAACGATTTGATAATGGCTGGAAGAATCAGGCACACAGCAAACGGAATGGCAAGCTGCCAAATTGCAGAGGTTGAAGAGGTCGAAGAGGCGTAGTATGTAGAGGTGCAGTAGGGCATCTGCTCCTCGCGACATAGCTTGGAGTAGGAGGCGAGACGGCCAAGAATAATGAAGGCAACAGAGTGGTAAATGCCCAGATATCTCTCCCGTCGAGCCTCAATGCGGAATGCAGAGACGGCACTGGCGACACCAAAAGTGGTAATAAAAAAGAGAAGGATTGAATCTTCCCAGATGGTGTAGGAGTTAGAAGCAAATCCGATCGATTGGCTAACAGTGAAGATCACAGCCAGCCAACCCCAGAAAGTCGAGGGGAAGACATTGAGAATACTCCTACCTGCGTCATGCAAGGAAGAGCTGAGACCAGCCATGAAGAGCACTGCAACGAGAGCAGCAAGGCCCTCGAGAGGCTGCTGGCGATACAAACCTACACCCGTAAGAACAGAAACAGTAAAGAGAATCTTGGGGTCCCAAAGGCCCTTGAGGATTTGCTTGTGCAAGACTTCCGCAGTTTCAGGCTCGTTCTCCTTGAAAGCCATGAGTTCCAGCTTCTTCTCGGCATAGTCAAGCTCGGCGTCATTCATAATAACGTACTCATCTTCCTCCTCCCGGGAAGAGTACATCAAGAGCAAGACGAGACCAAACCCAAAGACGACAATACCCATGATCATACGAGGAACATCGAAACGTGCCCAGAGGTCCTTGCAGACAGACAGAGTAGTCTCCTGAAACTTGGTGAAAGCAACGTAAGCATCGCGATCATTCTTGGCAATAGCACGAGCAGCCTCCCAAAGAGCAGCGGGAGACTCGGCTCCGCCGGCCTGAGTCAGGCCTCGGGCCTTGTGGTAAGATGCCTGGTATCTCTCAATCCCAGCTGCAGCAACACGCGAAACAGCGTTGAGGTTACGCCAGTCGTTGCCCTTAGTACCAGCAAACGCCTCCTCAATTGGTCCTCCCAGATTATTGAAGGGGATAGGAATACCAAGAAGCAGCGCGAGGGTGGGAACGAGATCAATCTGGTTCACTGGTCGGACCTTGGCGTTAGGGGGAGGAACAGCAAAGTCGGAAGAGGTTCTGCCAAAGAAGGGCTTCTTTGAGTACATCCAGAGAGCAGCCTCAACTTCGTCGTCGCTCTCACCACCGTGGTCTCCCTTGCTGTCCATACCGTGATCTCCCATAACAACAAGAAGTGTCTTGTCGTCGATGCTCTCGACAAGCTTGCGGATAAACTCGTCCATCTGGCGAAGCTTGGCTCCCATGGCAGGGTGATCAGGTCCGTATCGGTGGCCAGCATGATCAACACCGAGACAATGTCCAATAAGAAGATCCCATTCACCCTTTCGTTCCTTGTTCAATAGCGGGAAGATGTTGTCAATAACGCCGTTGTCAACAGTGTGAAGATCCCAGACATTGAAGCTGTCATAGGCCTTGCTGATATTAGGCTCGAAATAACCAGGGAAGAGAGACCACCACGTATCATCGCCAAGGTGAGCAATCTTCTTGCCAGCGTCCTTCAGCTGCATCAACAAGTTGTCCTCCTCGATAGCCGCACCAGCAAAGTTGCTTCCAACATCAACAAAAGTAGGCAATGTTCCCGTCGTGAGACCCTTGAGTCTCTGCATCGTCGCGGTCGGAGGATCAGCGATAAAAGGGCGAAGGAAGGCATTCTGAGGCGACTTGGCAGCTGTCTCGTAGAGGTAGGGGAAAGCATTGTGGAAGTGCTGAGCTTGCGCCGGATCCTCGGGAACAGTAAAGTCGTATCGAAGCGCGTCAATTAGAACGACAACGGCTTTGTCGAACGATTTAGGGTGCCAGCAACCGCGATCGACATTTAATGAGCCCTTGGTGTTCTCAATTGGAGGCAGTGTGCAGTTCGACTTGTCCTCAAGCACCAGCCGTGTCAACAAGAAGCCACTTGTGAAGAGCCAGATGCCGAGCGCGTGGATAGCTAGCAAGACGACCCAAAAGGCAGCAGTCCATCGCCAGCGCTTCTCATATGTATTCTGCCGTCTCTTGTCGAGCGCCTCGCGTCGTCGCTCCAGAACCTCTACGTTCTCTTCAGCGGGAGGGAGTCCGAATTTTGCATTGGCAGCTTGTTGAGCAGCACGAGCTCTTTCAGCTTTAGCCCATTGTTCCGCAATCTTTTGATGTTCGGTCTGGGGAGGCTGCTGCTGAGCCTTGGGCTTAGCCTTTGGCTTCTGTGGCATCTTGAGTGTTCGTGGGTAGTTAAGAGTTAGGGAACGTAATCGCTATCGAAGGGGAGGAATTGAGGCCAGGTTCAGGGCCATTGAGATGCCCGAGCGGCGCAAGACTGATTAAACAAAAAAAGAAGAAGGAAAATGGAAAACGAAAAGCGAAAAAAAAAAAAAAAAAAGATTAAATGACGATAGTGGTCTCTGCTGTGAGGCACTTGAATGTTTAGCAGAAGAGCTGTCGACCCTGGTGGATTGTTCAGTGGAGCTCTAATGGAGGAGAGTGGAGTCATTAGAATTGGATACTAACGACAGAGACGGAAGCTTCAACACCAAGCTCAGTATAAGCCAATCATTATCACATGTTGTTCAACGTCGGTCTAAGCATGTCACTTAAATACAATAGCTTCACAGTAAATACACATCACAGACAGGTCATTGATACACACTTTATCTATATGAGAGAAGCGCAATTCTGAATTCATTATCGTCAATCCTTTGTGGATCCCTCCAAGCTCTAGAAATAAGAAAGTTGCCATATATCAAGTTATCATTCTCAAGCCAATCAATTCGTTCATTGACATCAGTATCGTCCTCCAAGTCTATCTGCAAACATTGAAATCGATGTGACGTGACATGACGTTACGAAATTCACAAATCTCCCTCCAGGAACGCCGCCCATGCTAGATGCATATCTTTTCACCAGCCCATCGCTCGCCAGTCAGTTTGAAGTCGACAGGCAAGCGAGAGACACCAAACTCTCAATCCTCGGCCTTTTAGTCAAACATGTCGACATTGGTAGTGGCAGGTGGTTCCGCAGTAGGTCCGCTTGCACGTCTCCTTTCAAGTCGACGCCGTTGTCGTCGATTTTCTGCTGCGGCCGATCCATCAACTGGCCCTTCCCCAGCAGGTCCAGGGGGCGAGGTGTTGACAGATGGAGTGATACCACTCCAAGTGCCATGGCTCTCAGCCAAACTAGACACTGTTTGGCCAAACTGGGCCGAGGTACCGCCTGGCAATAGCGACGCCGGCGTTTGTGCCTGTGTAGGTTGTCCAGAGTAATACGCTGAATCTTTGCCTCGTCGTTTTTGCTTCGCAAAGGAAGGGTTCGGGGGGGACAGAGGCGGCATGGCATCCTCCTCTTCAGCTCTTCGCTCGGCAGCTGTCTCAGCTCGCTTTTGGCTGGAGTCCCTTCGGTAACGTCGGCGGTACGAGGGAGACTCGAGTCCAGAGATGCTGCTGGCAGAGTCTCTTCGGCCCCGTGCTGCCTTTGCTTCCTCCTCTGTAAGTCGTCGGAGGGTCACGTTCCTGTCTTTATCATCATGTACCTTCATCTTGACACTGACACTGGCTGGGGATGCATAGCGTTCGTAACGCGAATCTTCCTCGCCTGGGGCAAGTCTTGATGTATCTCGGTCACCGGGCCGGCCTTGACGGGATCGCTGAGCCCGAGATCCTGGGGATATTCCTGAGGCCGTGGTTTCAGTAGGTGCCAGGATACCGTGGGGATCAGGTGGCATCGCAGGCATTGAGACATGCTCACTGCTGCGTCTCGAGTGGTTTCCTGCACGGCCGGCCACGGGTGGGAGATTTGATTGTGGGGGTAAAGTGCTCATTTCAGTAGGTGGGACGTAGTTACCTCGTGCAGGCCGGGGCTCAATGGTCGATTCCGACATCTCGGTTGATAGAAGCGTGTCCGTGGGAGGGTAGCCTGTTTGTCGACGTTCGATGGGCCGACGGCTGTCTCGTCTTGTGGGAGAGTCGTGTCCGTCGCCGCCGGTGAACCTGGACAATGAGGTACCGGATCTCAAGTCCTCTTCATCACGTAAGCGTTGCTCTTCCTTTGCTGCCCTCCTGTCCGCCATCTTCTTCGCAAACCATCCGAAGCCAAGGCCACCTAGCAGTCCTTTCGCAAAGCCACCACCAGATTTCTCAGGCTGTGGTCGTCGAGAAGGACTGACATAGGAAGAATAGTCTGACTCTTCGAAGAAGCTGCGACCTGAATTTGGCGGGTATCGTTTGCCTCGAGGGGTCACAGATGGAGGAGGGGAGCTCAGAGCAGTCTCGGTATAGCTTCCATCAGCGGCGCTCCGCATTTGCGACATTACGGGGGGTGGCGGGCGATTTCCAGAGGGAGGGAGTAACGAAGTACGGGTGATATCGGGCTCTCTTCTATTATTGGGTGTCACATCGCTGGTGAAATCTGTCCTGGTAAAGTCAGTCATAGTGGGAGCGCTCGCGGTTGCGCGATGGCGTCTGGGTGTTTCAGTCGATACTGCAGAATACTCTGAGTAGTCTTCATCGCGTGTGCGGTTCTTTTTGGAGAACAGTTTTCCGAGTCCAAGGACGGCCAAGAACTTTGCGATTCCACCTCCGGCTCCAGCTCCGCCATTGTCCTTCCGTGTAACATCGGAATACTTTTCCCCGGTATGTCCAGTGAGGTAGCTAGCTGATCCGGTCCTAGAGGGGAGAACTTCTGGTCTTTGGCTGCGATCAAAGGAAGGGGATCGACTTCGGACTCGACTGCCACTGTCTTGGTTCTTATTCTTGTTTCGTCCTCTGGCCAGGGCTGCGAGTCCACCGAGTGCGATAAATGGGCCTAGCCATTTGGCTTTGCTCTTAGGAGGCTCCGATTTGTACTCCGAGAAATATTCAGACTCTGTGTATCGAGTGCGTGTATCTTCTGTTGGCGCCAACTCAGACCGCATTTCTGAGCGTGCTCCACCCATATAGTAGTCTCTATGAGAAGCAGACCGCCAACTCAGGATGAAGTACAAAATAAAAAGAAAGAACATCCAGACAGCATAGAGAATGAACAGGTAGAGTGGCGAGCCGTACAAGGTGAGTCCGAGGGGAACCTGAGTAATGCCTAAAAGGGCAATCGCTCGACCGAACCATTGGTGAATCATGATGCGCAATGAGACGGACTTGGCCACCCTTCGCACGATCCAACCGCCCATAAGCTGAACCAGAAATAGAGTAAATATGGCGACACCAATTCCATGATGTGGGTTCGTCAAGCTTCGTTCAGGTCCGACTGCGAAGTAGCCAAGGATAAAGAGAGGCACGAGCAACAAGCCGGAAAAGACGTTGAGTTGACCATGGTATTTGATGGCCCAGCCAGGACGCCTTGAATAGAATCTGGCAGTCATGACAGAAAAGGGGATGAGGAAGAGGAATATTATCGTTCCCAAAACGGCATGTGCTAGTACAAGGCCATGATATTGTGTAAGTGTGGAAAATCTGTTTCCCATGCCTATCAGCCAGTGTTAGTCGCATACAATCCTCGAACTCGAAGACGGGCTTGAATACCATTGTAACGCATGGTTTCATGGTTAAGACCCTGTAAATTGGGGAGTAGAAATGTATTCTTGTCGAAATCCCATGTTCCATCCCCGACGACTTGAGTATTTGAATCATAACTCACTGCACCAGGTGCAGAGAGTTCATCGGTTGCCGGCGCCATGATGGCGACGACAGGAAGGAAAGTTGTGTTTCAGGCGGGATCGGGATGTCTCGCGCGGTAAAGTTTCGAGGTATTTTTGGTTCCTCGTAGCGTTTGGCGCGGTTCTTGTCTCGAGATCGGAATGAAGGAATGTTGTTGATGACCTCGCAGAATGCTTGTAGGTGTAGGTCGAGAAGCGAGGGCGATGTCGGATGTCTTAGGCTAAAAGGTCTCGTATAAACATCTTGCCTTAGATCCGCGGTAGTCGTAAAATCGAAAAACTAGAGTCAAAGACAATGAGATGCCTAGAGCCCAAGTTTGTGTAGGTGAAAAGAAGCTACAAAAAAGGTACGCAAGCCAAGCTCGAGGACTTGAGTCGTTCCGTTTGGGAGGGAGCTCTTTCCCGTCACCGTCACCGTTGCCAGTTGCCAGTTGCTGAGGTAGGGATGGTTGGTGGGGAAACCGCTAGGCTAGCCAGCGCATCCCATCATCATCCGTACCTGCCAGGTTTGGGGCATTTCGAAGATAATTGTGGGTCGGGATACGTATTGCCCGATAGTGGGCCGTCAGCGGTGAACAAACGGCAGCGGCCCGTTGAGTTTGTACCTAGACGGGAGGCTTCATCAATAGCCATTGTATTGGATGTGACGAGTACCTAATCTATTTGATCTTTTTGACTGGCATAGACTCAACTGAGTTATCGTTACACAAGTTAGGCAGTGCCTGAAAACCCTCGATCTTAGTTTGATTTCTAAATATTTAGTCCCTCTCGCCTCGTTCTTCACCGTCTCTGTGCTCGATCAGAGAGCCCACATAGTACTTCTCAAAACTGCAATGTGCTTCGGCTCCGATTTGACACTTGTCAAGCTTTTCCATCATGAGGCTGTTTGAACCACTCGGAGTTCGCAGCCTGATTCAATATGCCCCAGGCCGTGCGCTGTTACGACGTGTCGGCCCAAGTTCCGTATGATCCGTTGCGATGGTACCTGAAAAAACGCACTCTAGGTTCCTATGATCTTGGGATGATACTATTACGCAGTGTTCAACTCACTGAGAAATCAAGGCTTTTGGTTACCTGAGAGATGTAAAAATCTGAAGTCTATGTGTGCTATTGTGCTGCCAGGATCTGCAAGGTCATGCAGCTAAGCTACCACAGAGTCACACCAAAGATCTCTCCACAAACAAATGCACTGTTTATGTAGCCAAGAAATGCACAATTTGTTCCTTTCTTCTTTCGTCTTTCACCAATGAAGACCAGCTGATTAGTGAAACAATTCTTATGAAACTGTTCCTTGATGCTACCCCACCATTTCCTACGTTAGAACATGGCCCTTCACATGGGTTGTTGAAGGATTGGGACAAAATGTGCCAACAAAGTAGAGATATGCTCCAGAATCTAAAGAATTTTGGAATCTTTTCCCTCGTGATTATAAGTCCAAGTCCTTGTAACTTAAAGTCTGAAGAAAGCATCTCTTGGAGCTGCCTCTAAAGTCGCAAGAAGTCTATTGTGTTTCCTCAGCGAATATTACACCCATGTAACATCATTTATCTAAGACTGAATCCTGATCCTACAAACCAGCTTACACGCACAGCCGCAGAGCATCAAATGATAGTAGTGTGCTATGAAAGCATGAGCAATTTCCCTTATTATTTTACCAACGTGCGTTTCACTCGAATAAGAGGGCCTATAAGTGAAGAAAGGCCTCAATAACAAATCCTATTCTCTGTTCTCTTCCTCATTGACCTTTGCACAATTTATGATGTTGAAAGCTGCCTTTATCACGGCCGTAGTGGCCCTCACTGCGTCTGCCAACGCATGGCTTCCTAATACCGAACCTCATGCCTTGAACGAGCGTGACAATGAAATCTTTGTATACCCTCTTCGAACAGATTCAAACAACAAAAGGTGGCTTCCAGCGACCAAAAAGATCCGAGGAGTAAACCTCGGATCCCTCTTCATCTATGAGCCCTGGATCGATAGCCAAGAATGGGCCAACACAGGTTGTGAAGGGGAAACGTCCGAATTTGACTGTGTTATGAACAAAGGACAAGATATTGCGGACAAGAACTTTCAAGCTCATTGGAAACGCTGGATTAATCAGACCGATCTGGACGAGATGTTGAGCTATGGCCTGAACACTATTCGTGTGCCTCTAGGATATTGGCTAAAGGAAGACCTTGTTGATAGTTCAGAGCACTTCCCCAAGGTACGCGAATCATTCCTTGATATGCTATGACTAACATTTGGAGGGTGGTTTGGAATACTTGACTCAACTCTGTGGCTGGGCAAGCGACCGAGGGGTATATATCATTCTCGAGTAAGTCTTTCAACAGGATTGCAATTCACACTGACTGTAAAATTAGCCTACACGGTGCCCCCGGTGCTCAAGAACCCAACCAACCTTTTACGGGTCAATATGCTCCAACAGTTGGGTTCTACAGCGACTATAACTATGATCGCGCGATCGACTGGCTCGAGTGGATGACCGACATAATCCACACCAAGAAAGAGTATCGCAATGTCGGCATGCTTGAGCTCGTCAATGAGCCGCTCAACTGGGACAAGGCCGTTGATTCGTTGCGAAATACTTATTACCCCAAGGCATACAGTGTACTTGATATCCCACCAGCACCGAGATCCAATTCTGACCATTCGTAGGCAATTCGCAAGGTCGAGGATAAACTCAAGGTCACCAGCAACAACCGTCTTCATATCCAAATGATGGGCTCTCTATGGGGCAGCGGAAAGCCAACCGAGTTTCTCAGCGATACTTCATTCACAGCTTTCGACGACCATCGATACCTCAAGTGGGATACTAGTGTTGAAGTTTCCCATGAAGCATACATCAAGAAATCTTGTTCCGATGATCGCAACACTGACGGCCCCACGATCGTTGGCGAATGGTCACTAGCTGTGCCTGATGATGTCGAGAAGACTGATCCTTGGAATCCTCAGACTCAGAAGGAGTTTTATACCAAGTGGTTCTCTGCTCAGGTGCATGCATATGAAAAGCATACTCTCGGATGGGTCTTTTGGACTTGGAAGGCAAATCTAGGTGATGACTATCGTTGGTCGTATAGAGGTAAGCCCCAATTTCCAAAATGTAGACGAGATCACTAACAGTAGTAGATGCGGCGAGAGCTGGCGTAATTCCCAAAGACCTCGACTCCCTTCCCAGTGCTTGTTGAAGAACTACATCGTGTGAACTTTAGGCAAGACTCTGCAAGAACTGTCGATGCTACTTATCAAGGTTGATTGTACATATTGTATCTAAAGCCGATTAAAATAGCACTATATAAGTCTGAACTGACCTTGTGAAGATGTACCCATAAAATCTGTGCTCCAAATGAACAGACTTAATTACCTCCTCAATACTAGAACCAGCCATGATGCGAGTCGGTATCCAGCAATGATGGAAATCATAATGCCAACATTGCGTCCCATGTGTCCATTTGAATATCCATACTGATTCAACACAGCCTGTCCGTCAATTTCACACTGATCCTCCAGGGTTGACTGATACATGCAGCGGCATCCATCACCACAGCTGTAGACTCGATCGGCAAACTCATTGACCATCATACCCTCAAACACATACTTCTGATAATCCCAGTAGTGAAAGACGTATTTGTAGAAGACATTAAGGATAGTTGGAGGCACCATGAAGCCACCAACAGACATCCACAGACCATTCGCAAAGGCCACCAGTGCAAGAGAGATCACGAAGTTGGGAAACAGGCAGGTCATAAAGACAACAAGTGACTCTGCAGCGAGCAGATCGAGAAACAGCCACAGAACCCAGGTGAAAAAGGCCCCTGCAGTTGGCTGGAAGTTGGAAAGCCAGTATGAGATGACTGAGAAGAGAATAGAAATAAGGAACAGGTAAGGAATGCCGATGAAGAAGTTGGACAAAATAAGTTCCGCCGCTCCATAAAGGCCATTGTGGTGCTCTTTGACGTATTGAAGCCGATCTTCAATGAAAGCAGGGACATAAGCCACTGCCATGAAACTCATAAAGGCTGAGCCGAAAAAGATGGCATTGATGAATGGCTGAATTGACTCTTGCGCAGGGTCGAGCCTCAACCAGACAGTTCCCATCATAATGGCGAGACCAAGATACATGGCGATACGAATGCCGTAGGCTACAACATCTCGGTAACTCTTGATGAAACTTCGATGGAGAAGTGTAAGCGTAAGACTAAACATGTTAGGCCTCTTTTCAATTGCATCGATATGCCAGTCACCACCCGAGGATTCGGCAGACTTGATTGCAGTGTTGACTTCACTGGCTTGTCGCGAGTTTTGCCATGCGGCTTGAAGTGTTTCCAAGTCTCTCGATGCCTCGCCTCTATCCTGGGCAAAGTCAATGTTAACCAGCTCAAGAAGATGCTCGGCGGGGTTGACATATTGAGGTAGCGGAGATCCAACTTCGGTAAAGTATGCCGCAACACCGTTTACAGGTCCGAAGTAATGGGTCCTTCCGCCAGATAGGAGGAGCAATTTGTCGAATAAGTTAAAGGTCGATGTGGATGGTTGATGGATAGAGCAGATGACGATAAGGTTGTTGCGCTTGGCCACGTCGCGAAGATATTTCACAACTTCTAAACTGGCAACTGAGTCAAGACCACTAGTAGGTTCATCGAGGAAGAGAAGCTTGGGACTAGTGATGAGTTGACTCGCAACGCCGACGCGACGTTTCTGACCACCTGAGATACCTTTACGAATAGGCGTTCCAATAAGGGTATTGGCTTGTTCGACTAGACCGAAGGACTCGAGGAGGTTGTTGATACGGACGATCCGTTCTTTCTTGGACAAAGAGCTATCCAAGGTTAGATACTATCTGGAAGCCGAGTATTACTAGACGCTTACCTTGAGCTGGCGAGCCGAGATGAGAACTCGAGTGTTTCTCGAACAGTCAACGAGCCAATGAGAGCATCTTCCTGTTCAACGAAGCACGAAACTTCTCTAAACTCAGCAAGTGATAAATGGCTCCCGTTGATGTTGACTTCTGCTTCAACACTGCTTGCATTCGTTGGACGGCGTGCTAGAACGTTGAGTAGTGTTGTTTTTCCGCAACCTGAGGGACCCATGAGGGCGCAAATCTCGCCTGGAAACCTCATCAGCATGGTATCACTGAAGAATGACGGTCGCCACAAACCTGCTTCGACTATGCCTTCGACATTATCGACAATTGCCTTGGGCTGCTTTGTTTCTCTGTCTTTGACTGTTACAGTGACGTTGCTCCAAGTGAAATTCTTGATTGTGGTGTTGAGAAGATGCTTCTCTGCGACAGGACGCTGCTCTGAGTCCATACTCTTGTCCAAGTCAGACAACTTACGGACCGTCATTTTGATGGCTTCACGATTAAGTAGTAGAGATAATAAAAGGGGTTAGAGAGCACTTGTGAAGGCGTCAATTGTTTGTTTCGGTGATGTCAAGAAAAGACAACTCGCATCTTGTGTTCTTATATATGAGTAAACACTGCAGTCATCAGGAGAAATCGATTTGAGAGGACAGAGGAGAGGCTGTCTCATCTTTCGGCGTCTTGACTATAGCCCGTGTCATCCACCAATTTTCAGCTGAAGCAAAAGGGGCGCGCCACTGGTCTCTGATTGCTTACTCAAACTCTGCCACTACCATTTTGGGACTTAGAGCTGACGGATGTATTGCTGCTTTTATTGCTTACAGCCTGTTAAAGCTGAACATGTGTCCGAATGGAAGCGGACGATAAACAAGAAGCAGATCAGAAAGACCGTATCTACGGAGTAGATCTCTCTGTATAGTGATCAACTGCCGAGTTATCAGATAATCGCAAGCTTACAGGTGATGAAATTAGATCCATACACGTCCATGCATGTAAGCAATCTCGGGGTCTAGATTATTTCTTTTCGTATTACCCACCAATGCATGTGAATTCAGCTTCTGAGTAAGATTTTCACCCAGTTCCTGAATCCGTCCCGACTTGTTGGCTCCTACATGTGATTGGCTCATGATAGCTTAATTCCCGTGTGATAGGGCTGAGTCTCGACCAGGGTTGCCGACGAGCCGAAGACTCGACATCACCGAGGGCCGTTTTAAACAGCGACGGCGAGAATATAAAGTTTATTCTTGATATACATTAGAAATTCGGCGCCTTTGATGTCTGCGGGTCAAGCCGATTTATCCGGTCTTCCTCTTCTTCAACCCAGTATCCTCACGTCTCAGAGATAGGTATCGGACAAATAGATGCCATGCCGGGAATAACACGTATCCTGAGATTTCTATATAGTGCTACAATACTCTGTACATATAACAGTCTAACTACTTCTCATCACACATGTATTTCTTTGCATCTATACATCTTGCCCATTGCAACAATGCATCAAAGTCTCTCTGGTCGAAGCCACCAGTCAAGACACCAGGCTTTAAATCAAGTTTCAAGTACAATTCTTTCTTGAAAACCCTGTACTGTTTAATTACATTGCTTGTTCCCAGGATCGGCCCAATGACCCATCATACCAGGCACAACCTGCGTATCTTCAAACTCGTGAATCATAGCGTCGTCCGCCGCAATTTTATCCATCGCTTCATCGTGGGTCATACTGATCCAAAACTGGGGCAATATCCTATACTGCTTCTTGACCTGGTAGATACTTCGAGCCATGCTCTTTACAGAACTACTCTCTCGCTCTGAAGCGCTCCATACCAAAGACATTCGTGAGAGGGCACCAATGTTGAGGCGGAGCACCTGGCGTAAGTTGTTCTCGTTGTCGGGTGTAAATAGAGCCCATCTGTTGAGGTGAATTATAGATGACATTGTAACCACATAACTGAAGAAGTGGCTGTGAGAAAGTAGCGAGACGCGATGGGTGACAAGTTTGCTGATCTCTGTCGCGGCCTGTATTATGTTCTTCGTATGATTGTTGAAGTCGTCTTTTGACGACACAGAATCGTATTGATCGGTTTGGTTGTTCGACTGGCTCAGTATTGAGTTCAGCTGTGAGTATGGTTGATGAAGCAGAATCGATGTAGCGTGAGTTATCATGTGAGCTTGAAAGAGCATCTCATCAAAACGGCCATATTGTCGTAAAGCGTCTGCCTTTGACTTGGGTAAGCTGGCTCGCCAACTCGTCAACATCGTCTGGATATTTCTGAGGCTTTCGTCGTCGGGTCCAGAAACGGGAGGAATTCTCAAGAGTCGTCCGAGGTTTTGAGCCGCTTGTATTCGATACGCGAAAGACGAAAACTCGTGGTTTGTACCGGAGAAGTCACTCTCATTCATATCCCTGAGATACATTGGCTCGGGAATGTCCTATACAGGTAATCTTGTCAGAGATTTCACCATATTCAGAAAATTGATATCTTACACCAGACAGGTATTCATATTCCTCGCAAGGCAAGGCAACATCAGAAGCTATATCGAACAGAAAAAAGTTCGTACTTCGATGGACTCCAGCGATTAGCCCGTCCACGATGAAAAGCTCCCACCACGTCCGCCTCCAACTCTCTTCCATCATTGGAATGCCTCTCCCGTAAGTAGTCGCATATGATCTCGTATTGAGACCAATATCCACAGAAATTCTCTCGAGTCCAGATAATATTTGTCGAGCTTGGTCCTGTTGGCCTTGTCCATCCAATCCTATCAGAAGGAGTAATAAAGCCTGTACAAGGAACCCATCTTTGCGACGACGCGGTTCGTAGATGAGTTGATGAGCTTCCTGGAAAAAACGCCCCCGCTCTGAGCATGCTGGAATATGTAATGAACCAATCCAGCGCATTACAGCGAGTACGGGCATCACAGAAGTCTCGTGAGAGATCATCATAAGTGACTCTTTCGGTAACACAAAAGGATGCGCAGCATGGAAATGGTTGTAAAACGAGTCTATACAGCGTTCGGGTAGAGTCAGTGCAGGGACATGTGTCACGACATGTTCATGCTGTGGACTCGTGAACAAGCTGAGCATATCAGTTGATGTATCTGTTGTATCGTACGGCCCGAAGAAAGACATATCGCTCTCCATGCTGTTGCTAGCGTCCAAGACAGGGTCGAGGAAAGGTGTCGATAACGGTGAGTTGAACATGTCGTCGCTCATATTGGGACTCAGAAATAAGGATGAGCCGAGTGAAGCAGAACGTTCTGGTCTTGATGTCATTGAGCTTTCGCCACTACGCGTTCGTCTTCGAGCTGGAGATGCGCCATGTTTCTTGCTGGACTTCTGGACAGTGTTTCTTCGAGGGCCTTTGTAGCCCCGTCTTGAAGCCACATAGACGCACTCAGAACCTGAACTAAGGCAGCGAGAACAAGGATTTACACCATCACATTTCAGGTGTCTTCCCCGCTAAGGGAGAAACAATGTTAACAGTGGCTCTGCCTCGTTGCATGAGATAGTACTTACACAAGCCAGACAAGCAGCTGGGACAGAAGTGACAGTCATGCGACTACTCTCAGCCGTTGTAGACGTTGATCCACAAGGTGAAGCCCTCCCATCGACGCCAGAGCTGGGCGAATTTGAGTTGGAGGACAGTTCATCGTTTCCCGAGTATGTATCTTCTCTATTTGAGTTTGAGGTTGTCTGGTGAAATGAGTTTCTGGCGCTCATTGTCGGAGAATACCACGTGTACGATGTGCTCAGAGGGTCAGAATAGAATGAATAAGGTTGAGGAGAGGGAAACGGCGAGGAGAACTCGGAGTGAGTTCCAGAGAAAGTTTTCCTTCTTTCGTCCATTGATGAGTACTTCTTGGAGTGTTGTTAGTGGTTTCAAGAGAGGAATCCAAGTTTCGATATAAGCCAATAGTGGGTATTTCGAGATTGAGGCGTTGCCGGTAGTTGATTTAAGGATGGGACTTAGTACCCAGGTGCTGACTGTGTCTTAGTCGAGTTCAGATCTTGAATGCCGCTTTCTAAAGAAGGCGGCCGCTTGGCTTAGACCTGTAAGTGAACCTTGCTAGGGCGCCAAAGACAATATCTCTCTGAAGGGCGCAAGTGATCCAAGGTGAGGATGTTTGTTGAATAATCAGCTCTCACTTGAGATGTCTGCCTGTATAGACTTGAGAGGGAAATGGAACCTGCGAAGAAGATGGAAGAAGATTAATAATACTTCGAAACGAATACGCTTCTGCATGGTCTGCCTGTTATAGGTATTGTTCCTCAGGCACAGGAAGAACAACGTCATGTCACTGCTGAACGAGCCGAATCTCCGAATGATTTCAAAAGCAACCCTGGTACCATTTCCAAATAGGACATTTAAGCGCCAGTCTCGATATCATCGTGCTTCATTCGGAGGGCTATGTACGGAACCCGGCATTTCCATCATGGCAAACCGTGTACAGCCAAGCATCTCTCTTACCAGGACCATTCTTCAGCCCTAGCACTAGCAAACGGCGGTAGTTCAGGGATCACGGAACAAGTAACTATTTGAGATTGGGGGTTATACTCCATCCTCTTCGTTCTGCCACTTACATCATTCGCTTGTGTTTTGATTGTATTCGCTTGTGCCGCACAGGTTCAAAGATGACAGGGGTAAGCTTGGTCCGACCTCGAAATGCAGACAGAGACTCATGTCAGCCAGTAAGGTTAACCAAACTAGCGGACGCCCGCCCAAACTGTCGGTGCCACATGTTGAAATGGTGCAACGCTCGTTTATTAGTTGGCTATCTAGCCTAGATGAGGCAAGAAAACTCAAAGACCTCTATCCTAGGGGATGAAAATATTTGGATAGGCTTAGGGGGGTCTTTACTGAGTTTACGTATTTTGAAATCCTCTTCTAAAGCCTCAAGTTTCTTTTGCCTTGCCCTGTGAAGCACAGTTCTAAGAGGCTGGTTGCAATTACTAAGTAAACCCGGGTCTTTAACATGGATGGGATGATTATCTCCAGGAGCTTATAACCACTAACTGCGGGCGTTACATTTGAGAGCCGGGGCTAGCAGCTCTAACATGGACCAATCAGGTCAGTCAGCTCGTACAAGATGATCTATTTCTATAAACGGCCATGCAGGTTTCATTGCTTCAGAAGATTGATGAGTGAACAAGAGAAAACAACATGTCACTTACTTCCCCTTTAGACGATCCTCATCCCATTCCAGTACCGAGCATGCTGCAGCATGCACGCCTTTGCCGCATCCCGACGTTGTCGGGCTTGGCATATCAGAAGGACAGGGGTGGGAGGTATTTGCATTCTTTTCGTCACGACCTCGTGGCTGCGACATGTCTGTGGGTGTGAAGGCCGGCACTCATATGTCCCGGCCACACTGCCCCGATGTCAACTCTAGCAAACTTCCTATATGCGAGTCTAACAATACTTTGAGGCTATCGTCGTGGTTGTGGCTTCACCCAAAGGTCTAATCCTAAAACCTTAGTTCTTAGCACCAAAGATTATATCATTGCATAGCATCATAACTGGCTGGCTGAAGTGCTGTCATTACCCAAGCTTTTGCTAAGCCAATCTTGCATTCACCAGAGGTCATGGTACAGCTTGTCAGAGGTGTGTGGGTATCCTCCCCAAGCCGTTACAAGGCACGGGAAATCATGTCGGCAAGGTGATGCAACGCTGCGAGGTCCAGCTCTGCGGAAGTTCAAGGCCGCGGAGGTGGAAGTGGGAGTCAACTTGAGCCACGTTTTTACGCTTACCTGAGCCAGTAAGCCACGCAATTCTAGAACTGGCTTCGAAGATATCTCAACCAAAAATGATGGATTGCGGCCCGCAAGCGGTGTTGCGGCTTCTATCACGGACCGCGTACCCGGGATATTGGATGGCTTACTGAGAGCTGATGAGGATCAACTCCATAATTAGTAAGAATTAGAAGACGTCGACAAGAACTTCCAAAAATACAATTGGTCTAACTTGACGCGGAATTTGAGAAATGACGTACTTTATTTCCCGCAGGTTGACTCACAAGATGGTTCAAGCTGCCAACATCAACCTTAAACAAACATCCATCATGTACGTAGTAGCTGTAACTTGGTGTTTAGCATCCCGGAGAAGCCGTCTGCATGTAACATCCGGATCTACAGCTACAACAATCCGAGTTAAATCCTAACGAATCATGTTGTAGTTTCTAGTGACAGGATATTCCATATTGAGTTAAGCTTAAGACATGGGTCTGGAGAAGCTGAACAAGAAGTCCTGTAGGCAACCGTTTACTCAAGTCCTGTAGGCGGTCTGCTTAACAATTTTCCAACTCAGGTTTCAGAGTAATGCAACATGACTGGCCTCAGGACTTTCGAGTCAGTTCTCAATTTCGCAAACTACCGGCGTTAAGAAGATCATGCATGAAGCGGAAATGGCAGTTGCTTAAGGGCCCCGGTCTCGAAGGATTCATGTACATCCGACCCATGGCAATTCGGGTCCTTTCGGCATTCATACGTACGTCCCTTACTCATGGTAACGGGGTTGCTTACACGACAAGACACGACACGGCGGGTGTCGCTAATACGAAAAAGTGATCGACAAGATAGATAGACGAAAAGTGCACGAGTCAATTGCAGCCCTGTTGAAGGATCCGAACGACTCGATAATTGTTGTAGGAGGAATGTCATTGGCCGCATCTACGAATTTCCATGTTTGACATCAATTAACCAGCATTTGATCCAAACCATCATCATCTCCGTTCTCGTTTGTCTTTCCCTTCTATCTCCGGGCTGCTTATCATAGCTCCCACCAATCATCACCCCATTCTGACCTCGCATGATCCCCCGCAGTGTCAAATACAGCACATAATTTTAGCTCCTGAACCACCCAGTGAGTGACAACAAGTCACTCTATCACATCCATCACAGCGAGTTCGTCGGCCGCCTCATACATACCCTGCTCAGCCGCACAGCCTCTCTCCCAAGAGCCCTAAAATAAGCTGCAGTAGGGCGCAATGGACCCTGTATCCCTTGCCGGCTTGGCGCTGGGAGTTGCTTCCATCAGCCTCCAGGTCTACACAGGATGTATTCAAGGTAATTCCTAGCTCATCGTAACCAGCACAACATGTGAAATTGACATCCATCAGGGATACAGCTCCTTGTTACGGCTTTGGGCTATGAGGATGAGTGCAAATATCTCAATCTCCGTCTCAGGATGGAACAGCAGCGCCTGTTTTGCTGGAGTGAGGCTTCTGGCCTGCTTGACCTTGATGCCAAGAACCAAGACAAGGTTCTCAACTCAAACGTATTCAATCTCCACCGCCAGACTGTAATCGATCTGCTTGTTCAAATCCAGTGTCTCTTCAATGAGTTTACAGAATACCAGCAGAAGCACAATAACCTTTCTACCGTCGTGGATAAAGATGGTGTTTTGGATGCACCAGAAAAAGATGCCAAGCTGTCAAACTATCCTATGAGTGATAAGAAACGCAACTTTATCAAAAAAGCCATGGCTGGACTCAAGTCCAAATCATCAGAAAGCCTTACTAGGTTAAGGTGGACTTCATTTGACAAGCAAGGATTTGAAAAGTTGCTGGCCAAGTTTTCAGTTCTCAATGACAATATGACCAATATTCTCGACCACTCCTTACAGGTCGAGATTCGCAATACCGTACAGGACACCAATCGTGGGGTCCTGTTACTCCATCACAAGATAGCCGATCTGAGTCATCTTGTGTTAGCTCTCAAGTCTCAGCTCGATGCAGGTTCCCGGGTTGGACCGTCCCAAATGTCCAAACTGGAAAGGGAGGCCAATGCTGACGCTCTACGGCAATTATCAAGATTGGCCAAGTTCAAGGCCTTCAATGAGGCTATCGATCCCAAGTCAGATAGCCCAGCAGTCTTTGACGAGGCTGCTGCAAAGTTTCTCGATCTTGCAAAGCCAGGTCATCAGCGCAATCTCTTCATCCCTCGATACCTCGTAGAGCTAGACCCTGAGGTGGATGAATCAGAGGCTCCACGATGTGAGGCTTTCATGAAGACAGCAGAAGGCAAGAAGAAGGTTTGGATTGAGTGGAAGGACTACGACAATACAGATACCCAGACAGGTTCGCTATCAAAGGCCGATATCATTGAGAGAGTCCGAAAACTTGCTGCTTTACTGAACCATAGTCCCAAGCCCGAGGCCTTTCGCACTCCTCACTGTCTGGGGTTCTTCGATAAAGCGGATCCCAACATCCCTGAGGACAACGTTGATATTCTAGATCGAAGAATCGGCCTCATCTTCGAGCGCCCATCCGACGATAATCTACATACCTCACTCCCACCTGTTTCGCTCCGCGAGCTTCTTCAAGACCCAAAGGTCCGCAAGCCTCGTGTTACGGAACGAGTATACTTAGCGCACGCCATCAGCAACTGTCTCCTCTACCTTCATGCTGTACACTGGCTACACAAGGGTCTTCGCAGTCACAATGTGTTATTCTTCCGAACACGTGATGGCCAGATAGACTACCGCCAACCATATCTCTCAGGCTTCGACTTTTCACGCCCTGGAGGCTCAGATGAAATGACCGATGCACCAGGAGATGACGCAGAGCATGATCTATACCGGCACCCCAACGCTCAGTCCAATCGCCGGCGAGATAGAGAGCGTTCGAAGAAGAGCTTCGACATTTATAGCCTGGGTGTCATTCTAGTCGAATTAGCACATTGGCGACCGGTTGAAGACGTGCTGAATATCGATATGAGGCGTGCGCGCGGGAGACCTGATGTTGTGCGGGGTGTTCGAGAGGCTCTGCTGGAGGAAGACCGAGTCGCAGCAGTCGGTGCTGACATGGGAGAGCGATTTGAAGATGCAACACGGAAGTGTTTGGCTGGAGGTAAGGATTTGGGACTAAATGAGGGAGATGACGAGACACAAGATGAAGTTGCTGAAAAGTTATCTATGAAATTTTATGAGGACGTGGTAAAGCGATTGGAGGGCGTGGTCGTGTAGAACGGGTCTGGTATGGTTTAAGGACTCACGTTCAGACTTGTCATGACTGAACGAAGCGATGAGAGAATGGCCGCAACTTAAATATTCGAACGAGGTATTATTTGAAGACAAAGCTATCAAAATCGTCGTATCATTAGCCGACGATGGTATCTCTGTGAACTGTCCTCCCAGTAATTCGTGCCTGAAACGCCAGATCTTTACTCTAAGATATCCTTGCCCATTGAAATTGTTTAACAGCAGCAGTCTAGGCATTCGAAACAGCAAAGACCGGCGCAGATACCACAGCAAATGGCCTGGGAAGAATGTCAGTTAATGCTGCAGAGTTGAATGAATTGGTTGTTCTTACACCACCGTCTTTGCCTCCTCGCATGCTCATTTCAGGCTGTTCCATTGTCATGGGTTGAACTGGGCGCTGTTAAAAACGAGTTAGTCAGTCATGATTCACGATGTTTTAAACTCAATGCTTGGCTATTGTGTCTCGGCGATTGGAGACCTAGGTAGACTTGGTAGAAGCCAAGCCAGAGGTTCGTGGGTGACATACCGGCTGCTCGGTGCTGGTTCGTTCGGTAGGAAACGCTGCGGGGGCCGGTTCACGGGGCATTTGCATGGCCGAAGAAGTAGTAGAAGGCATATTGATTGTTGTAATCGAGAGTATGCGACTAGATTGATTGGCGTATATAATAACAGAAGTTTATAGACAAACCAGTTGATGTTCTATATCACGATGGGTTGAAAAAAGAAGGATGAAAATCAGGCCAGGACAAAGAGCGCAACGTTGTTGTTATAAGGCTCTCACTCTCAAGCAGCTGATTCTACGGGACAGGGTCCACGGTCCATTAGAGGCGGGCCCTCATTGACTCAAACGAGGTGTCGGGATTTGGGGCTGACAGAATTAGCATTGGGATTTTCCCTTCAACACGGACGGCACATGGACTCATCCCCAACAATAACATGACCATGCCCATGTACCATGTCCGTTCGGTGCCGTGACCTCCGGGCGAGGTCAGCTGGAGCCCACATGGGAGTCACTCTACTGAGGATTCGTCTACTGCAAGACATCACAATTCGGCAACTATCGACATCATCATGACTTGAGAGATACCACCTCTTAGCATCACACATTCTACACCTATCAAGTACTGCACAAGTCTCCCACTTATGCGTGGCTGCTGATGCGAACCGCTCCACGGACGGCACGCCCGATGCCCCGGGCTAAAAAAGACGACTAAACAGAGCGAAAAATAGGCCTGAGCAGAAGAAAAAGAAACAATGACGTATGCCTGACGGGAACTACTGAGTGGTTGCAGGCGGACCCCTGCTCGCAAACCAGCGTGTTCTGGAACAAGCCTAATCTCTGGCCCTTCTGTAATGTTACATATTCTAGAATTTAGAGAGAGCCACTTTCTCGGTGTTCGGATTGAGGCTTTTCTTTTCGATACACGTATTGAATTGCGACTTCTTTCTAAGAATAGCTGTGTCGGTTCGGCCGAGTCATTGATCATGGCTTAGAGTCTATCTGGCAGATTGGCACGGTTATAACGGCGGAGAATGTGTGCGTAATCTGTCGGTTAAGCCACTGCAACAACGTCAAAGCTGAGGCTGTAAATAATGGTTTAACTCTAAGTTTAAGAGAAGGTTGATGTGATTTAACGCAGGAGTTCTTGAATTATGATTTTATGCAGTAATTGAGTTTACTTGGAGAATAGTTCGTCTCCCCCTTTCTTTTCACATTAAGTTCATGGCTTATGCCGATGATTAAAGTGAACGACTGAATAGAGCAAAAGTTGGATTGCTATATCCATGGAGCATTTATCAGATATAAGTTCCAACTCACCATACTCTGATCTCGCCCAGTCTTACGTATCTTGTGATGAAGCTGACTGTTTGCTCAGGGTAGCAGGACTGGCACATGCTCGAATTGCTTAATTGACATGATACTTTTCCCCTGGTCTTCGAACGATATATAGCCTCTGCGAATAATTTATATAGTGGGTAGGGCCACGGAATTATGCATATAAAGCTCGTTTGTAACTGTTTAACATTTATAACAGTACCCTTGTGCGACGAAGGAAAGTTAGTTTAATGCATGAACATTGAATTATCATGCCCTGTATGACAGCACAGGAGTCCGACAGATACACAAACTATGCCGTTGGGGTCGTCTGAACTATGTACCCAGTCAACTGGTTATTCAAAGCTAACCTAGTGACATCCATAGAACAAAGATCTGAGTGTGGCATAAATCAAATTATGAATTCCAATAAGTTGAGAAATCAAGCATCTTGAGAACGCCTCGGGACTTGTCCAAATGCAAAGGAGTCGTTGGACGTGGTATAGGGTAGATAGCTCTGCGACTGGCCGAGTATATGACATCGATCAACGAAAGCGATGGTAACTTTTGATTGATAGCTGAGATGACTGCTATTTTGCTTTCTGTGCTATTTTCCTCTTTTCTATGTTACCAAGAAGTATGCTTCTCAGCGCCCCATTTTCTGTCACTACATTCATGACGCAGCGTCTAATTATTGATGATAAGCCCAAGATGTAAGCAACACCCAACACAATTACATTGTCTAAGGAAGCAGGCTAAAATTGCGGGAAGCACATCCTTACCCGCGGTTGTATCAATTTCATAGCGAAACATTGACTGTCAGCTGGGATGAAACATGAAGCTAACAGGGTCATTCATAAACGTGGTGGTCACAAGATTGTAAGAACTCAACAAGAATACTCGGTGTTGATACGTACTAATACACACATACTTTATAACTGCAAGACGGTTTTGTTAGCAGTACCTACGCAAAACTAAATGCTAAGGTATTCAGTTGGAATAAAGTTAGATCTCGACATCTACTTGGTAGTTAGATTCGGGCTGGGATTTACCGACAATTCCCCGCTGTTGAAACAATGAATCAGAAAATGGAGTGGAATGTGAGGTGGCAGTGGAGTTCCTTGATCCGGGGACTAAGCCACTGAGCATCGAACCTATGATAGGTAAGGTCAGGCCTGCAACCTCCAACAACTTGCCAAGGGGCCATGTGTTTTTGACGATGCGACCGCTCTAAATCACTCTTATACTTAGCATTTGTTTGATCCCAATGACTTGAATTGCCAGTTTTGCCGTTCCTTTCACTTCAATTCTGCCCCGATCGAATCTCCTCGACCCCCTTTCGACCGCCAGACGCTTTCTTGGCTTCTTGGCTCAAGCTCGCTCGCTCGCTCCCTGTTGGACGGGGTCGCCGTCATCTCCCTCACCCTCGAAATCCTCCTCAACTGTCATCGTAAATAATCGTCTATATTCCCGCTCACGATGGCTTCACACGGCCAATACCCCCCTGCGCATATGATGCCCAACAAGCATCATCATCATGCCCCTTACGGCTCTCCTGTGGCCATCCCTGGAGGCGCTCCGGCTGGTACCTTCGCCCCAGGCACCAAGATCCACGTTGGCAGCCACCGCGTGGTGATTCAGAAATATCTCTCCGAGGGAGGCTTCGCCCATGTCTACCTCGTCAAGCTGGCCAAGCCTGTCGACGGCACCGATCAGGCTGTCTTGAAGCGAGTTGCGGTCCCCGATAAGGATACCTTGCGGGGCATGCGCATTGAGGTTGAGACTATGAAGCGTCTGAAAGGCCACCGACCGATCGTCACGTATATCGACTCGCATGCCTCCGAGCTTCAAGGAGGAGGATACGAAGTTTTTCTGCTCATGGAGTTTTGCAATGGCGGTGGCTTGATCGATTTCATGAACACCAGGCTACAACACCGCCTAACGGAGCCAGAGATCCTCAACATCTTCACCGACATCGCTGAGGGTGTCGCGTGCATGCACTACCTAAAACCACCACTGCTACACCGCGACATCAAAGTCGAAAACGTTCTTATTACCGCCAGAGGATCCTCCAAACGATTCAAGCTTTGCGATTTCGGTTCAGCCGCATCACCTCGTCCCGCCCCCACTACCGTCACCGAATGTCGTCTTATGGATGAAGATGTACAGAAGCACACCACGATGCAGTACCGGAGTCCTGAGATGATCGATGTATACCGCAAGCAACCCATAAACGAGAAATCTGATATTTGGGCATTGGGAGTTTTACTGTATAAGCTGTGCTATTACACTACTCCCTTCGAGGACCAGGGCCAATTGGCAATTTTGAATGCCAGTTATAGATTCCCTAGTCATCCTGTATTTTCTGACAGGCTCAAGAAATTGATAGGTAATGCTCATTGGCCCTGGTTGTTTGTTTCAGGACTGACATGGTTCCAGCATCAATGTTGAGAGAAAACTTACAAGATCGACCGAATATCTTCCAAGTACTCAAGGAAGGATGCGCCATGCAAGGGCGTGATGTTCCCGTTCAAGATGTAGGTGTACGATTATCCCAAGGAGAATACATAATAACAATAGTCACAGATTTACAGTCGTCCGCATTCCCACGCAAGAACCGATAGTCCTCAACCCAAGGCCCCAAAACCAGAACAAACTCCTGCTGTGGGTGCCGTGTTTTCGCGAGCCGAACCTCAGAAGCAAGTTATTCCTGATGTTGTACCGATGCGAAGAGGACGACCGACAGTTTCGCCGGCTCCAGCCACGGTTGCCCAGAAGCCAGATTCTTCTCCCATGAGGAAGACTGAGGGAGACCCATTTGCTGCCCTTGATTCCAAGGCTGCTTCCAAAGGATTTGACGAACTATCTTCAAGATTCCCTACCCTCGATCAATTTTCACTATTGCATGATCAAGGCACCAAATTCGATTTTGATGTCTCCTCACCTATCTCACTCACAGGCGGCAATACGTCATCTGATTTGAACGAAAGAGTGACGGCAAAACTGGCCGACGAGGCATTCGCAGCACCGCAGACTGAGTCCCCTCGACCGAAGCCAGTGTCTAGAACACACTCGGTCACTCCTGTGGGACACCATGCTGCAGTTGCTTCACCTCCCTTGGAGCCTCCGCTTGCTAAGACCTTGTCCGCACCAAGTAGACCGGACATTAGCAGGGCGCAGTCCATCATTAGCAACAACCCCGAGCTACAGGCCATCTCTTCGCAATCCAACTCGCGATATGTCTCGACTGGCACGATGACCTCGACACCTCCACCTGAGAAGTTCAGCCGGGATGTGGAACGACCTGTTCAGCGCGAAATCGCTGAATATTCTCGTTCCAGCAGCGCTACAAGGCAGGTTGACCCGAGTGCAGCGCAATGGAACGCAGAGGAAACCCGTGCTGCCGTCTCACAAAGAATTTCAGCATTTCAGCAGCCTACTCATGAACGTCAGCCATCTTCATCGAGGCCCTCACTTGAAGGCGGCCGTCCTCGTGCTGATTTCTTAGAACCTGCTGCTCGCGCCTCGCCAGCCCCTTCGCGGCCACGACCTGCTAGTACGAATCTTGAGGGTACGACTCTGGATTTCTTGCGTGAAAGAGAGGCTGCATCACGCTCATCGAGCCGACCGCCCCAATCTCGTTCCCCCTACCAAGAGCCAGCTGACGAGCCACGCACGTCGAGCGATATGGAGTTCCTGAGAAGTCTGGAGGATTCTGAGCGGACCAAGTCTAGCAAGCGTTCCAGCTTGACTTCGCTTTCTGGCAACAAGAACATTCTGGCAGGAAAATTCGGTGATGCATTTAAACGCTTTGAAGGCAGCTCCCCCAACAATGGGAGAATCCCTTCGCCAGAAAGGGACATGGCACGTCGTGATCTCACTCCTATCGCGGGCTCTGAGGCAACTGATGGACACAGTGACGATGGTCATTTCCACGATGACGAGGATCGCATGACACCTGAAATGAGGCGGGAAATGGAACGACTGAAGCTCCAGGAAGAGGAACAGCGCGTGGAAGCAGCCCAGGCCGAATATCGAAAGCGGGTTGCTGCAGGACAGCGCGGACCTCCAGTTCCGCCTAAGAGTATTGGGGGAGTTTCCCGTGCTGTTAGCATTCAGAACAGGGTTCAGAGTCTCTTGAATGAAGACCAGAAGCCGTCCAACATTCAAAGAACTGCCCAAGGCTACGGAAAGTACACTGATGTTCCGGAGACTAGCAACAAGCCCGAGAAACCTCTTCCTGGAGTTCCCAAGAAGCCCTTGATGGTGGCAAAAACACGGGTCGATTCACCTCAAGCACGGGGTCCTTCTTCGACATCTTCTGCGCCCCCAGCTCTTACATCCAAACCCCCAGCAAAACCCCCAGCTCCAAGGAAGCCAGTGCATCTCAATAGTCTGCCTACTGGCCAACGACCATCATCACCCCAAAAGCCCACACGGGCCCAAACATCGACGGAAGAGCTGATTGAGTTTTCCGGACAACAAATGGTGGACATGACAGCTAAAGAGAAGGATGATTATATTCAGGACTTTTCCAAAAGGTTCCCCAGTCTAGGTTCGATCGAAATGGTTGAGCGAGAGATTGGAGGCCAGAACGGAGGATCAAGCCGGTAAATAGACATTGGTGAAGGGATTTAGAACTGCCATACTGCACATGCATTTGAATACACTCAGCGCATAGCGTCCAGAATGTTTCTGGTAAAAGAAAAGGTCCTGTTTCTGGATGGTGAAGTCATGCATATGGTGGGGTTATGCACATATGCGGTACACTCTCTTATCTTATCTCCCAATATTTTTTTTCCGTCCTGTCCTGGACTTGTAGCTAGGAAGTGAAGCTTTCTGCAGCGACGACTCAACAACATAATAAATTCGACAAAATGGCCAAACGCAAGAGAGAAGCTATCGCTCAAAACGAATCTGTTTCTGAGCCTTCGATCAAGAAGAAGACAAAGGGTGCTCAAGTTCTTAAGGAAAAGCCTGTGAAGGCAAAGACTTCAGCGCTGAAGAAGTCTACTACTACTACGACCGCTTCAAATGCGCCCGAGACTATCCAGATCGTTGTCGGCTCCTACGACCGAATTCTTCACGGATTGACAGTGACGGTTGGAGGAAAGGAGAAGGCTGAATTCGCCGACACATTTCTCTTCAATGCTCATACCTCGGCGATTCGATGCGTCACTGCGTCGCCCATTTCAGCGCCCGTTCCTGGACAGACACAAAAGGTCATGCTTGCCTCTGGCAGCACTGATGAGCGGGTAAACGTTTACAACTTGTCGGCGCATCCCCCCAGCAGAAAGAACCAGGAGATCCTGGCCAAGGTTGCTCCCCGGCCAATTCTTGAGAACCCTAAGAACCGAGAGGTTGGCACACTCCTTCATCACTCTTCGACTGTGACATCGCTATGTTTCCCTACACGCTCAAAGCTACTATCATCGAGCGAAGACTCTACAATTGCGGTTACACGAACACGAGATTGGTCTTTACTTAGCAACATCAAGGCACCTATTCCCAAGCCTCAAGGCCGTCCGAGCGGCGACACAGCGCCTTTCGGTGGTACACCTTCTGGCGTCAACGATTTTGCCATCCACCCCAGTATGAAGCTTATGATTAGCGTCAGCAAGGGCGAGCGATCAATGCGATTGTGGAACTTGGTGACTGGAAAGAAGGCTGGAGTGTTGAACTTTAGCAAAGATATGCTGCAGGAGGCTGGCGAGGGTAAGCATTCTACTGGAGAGGGCCGAAGAGTTGTTTGGGGAAGCGTTGATGGAGCAGATGAGTTCGCGGTTGGATTTGACCGGGATATTGTTGCATTTGGCATGGACAGTGTACCCAAATGCAGGATTATGGGATCAATTCGAACAAAGGTGCATCAGTTCTTCTATGTTGCACTGGACAAGGAAGGGGATGCGACACTATTGGCGGTTGCTACAGAAGACGGCCGCATCCTGTTCTTCTCGACTAAGGAATCGGACCTTACACAACCGGACTCGGAGGACAAGAAGCTCCCGACAGCCAAGTTGATGGGTCAAATCGGCGGAAAAGCCGGCGGAGTTGAGGGCCGAATCAAGGACTTTGTGGTGGTGCCGAGTGCGGCGGACGCCTCGACGCTGTACGTGGCTGGCGGGAGCAGCGATGGACGGGTCCGCGTTTGGCGGGTGGGCGTACCGGAGCTGCAGGGTAGCGACAAGGCAGAGGAGGGCAAGGGAGAGTTGTTGGGGACGTATGAGACGCAAAACAGAATCACATGCATGACGGCGTTTATGATGATACCACGGCCAGAGGGAGTTGAGGAGAGTGAGGATGAGCTGGAAGATGAAGAGGAAGAGGAGAGCGATAGCGATGAAGAGTAAATATGGGAGTGTTACAGATGCATACAAGTTATTGGTTGGATATTTGCGTTTGCTGTGATATACAGTAGTAGCTAGCAATCTATAAACTAATGTTATTTAGATATGGATGTGAGGAATTGGAGGTGGTGATGTGATAGTGAGAGTCAGTTGTTTCATGCGCCCAGAATCACATGCAAATCGAACCAAACATGCCATTGAACTCGCCACAGTCACTGAGTTTACGCCAGCGTAAGGCCCGGTCAAGAAAATGCCACCTACAGGTCATGATTATGTGTGTAGAGTTGCAGTGCAGTATCAACAGTTGCAAGTAAACGAATCGCGCCGCGGATTTCCCTTTTGGACTCTTGGGTCACAGCTCAGGGACCCCCCAGGGGATGGCTGATCTTGTACTGTAGTTAATGGATGTGCTTGAATCACGAGGGGGTCACAAATGCAAGTCAAAGCAGAATTACCTTAGTCTGACCAACCACGGAGTCTCGAATTCAAGCTTGAGGCGTTTTGAATGTGGGGTAATAGACGGGACTGGATGGAGGATGACGATCAAGAATGTCAACAACAGGCACTAACTTAGGACCGTAGATGTTGAAGAGTACCTAGATATTCAATGTCTACAGTTCAATCTGAAATGAACATCATCAAATTATAGAGCATCAGCTTCTATTGACTCTGCAACATCATCAGTAACATTGGATCTCTACAGAACCAGGCGGGGACAGGAAGCGACTCACCCACCTAAAAAGATACAGGGGTCCAGGGCCCTCAACAGCTGCTGATGCAGGTAAATGGGGCACATCTACGTAATTCCTGGGGCCCTTAGTCGTGAAACTGCCCGTCCCTTGGTCTTGTGAGCATGTGAAGAGAGAGCGAACCCGACAACCTCGTTCAGCTCATTCGTTTCCCTTTTTCAGTTGAGGCTAACTACGTGCCGTCTCTCTCTTTTTCTTTTTCCTCTCTCTCACTCTCTCACTGCTCTTATTAGTTACTACTCTCTTACTCAGGTACTCTTCTCTATTTTGGGTCTCAGGGCTGGGTATTAAACTGTCCTCCTTCTGTTTCCTCTTACCCATCTCCTCATTCCTGTCTTACTCTTTCTTTGCCACTCAATTCCCAACCTTGCTATAACAGCTTCAACAACAAGATATCTGAAGCTCTTCAATTCCTCTCAGCATTTGCCGTTTATCCTCAATTGCTTGAATTGCTTCGGATCTCCCGGTCCAACTAGCTTTAGTAGGCCCTGTGCTCATTAGCTCGCGCTTTGAACGTAAGTGGTGGACAGGGTTGCTTTGCAGAGACTGGGACCCCAACAGCTTCAAATTATTTTTATTTTATCCGGGGACAGACAAACCCTCGGAAGCTACACCCAATATTTGCTTAGGATACATACTAAGCTGAGACTGGTCGAGACTGTGTGAGTATAGTAGCACTGCATTGTCCAAATATTGAGACTTGCAGGTTTCAGCTTACTTCAGCTGAACCCGAGCCTCGTTCATAACCCATTGCTGCCCTTCACCATTGCCTCGATACCTGTTTCTAACAACCGAAACAGTCAGTTATACAGACCCTTACCTTGAAAATGGCCGAAGATGGTCCTCCTCTTATTCGTCCCGTCCCTCGAAGACCCTTCGATCTCAGTTTGACAACTCCTACACCACCAAGCGAGAACTCGTCTCCTTCAACTCCAGCGCCAGCTCCAGATCCCAACATTGCGCGCTTCCTACAACCAACTCCCGAGCCTGCGAGCGCAGGTCTTAGCAGGCCTCAATCGTTCATGAATTTGACCTCCTCGACGCTCTTCGGAATCTACTCTCCCACAACGTCCTCTTCGCGCGATCGTGTCTTTGCCGATCGCGATGAACTCGATACACCCTGGGGAACAGGCGCTCAGACACCCATCAAGAGACCTAGCATCGACGACGCTACCTTTGATTTTCTGAAGGATCGATCACACCATATCCGTCGTCGGTCCTCGATTCGAGTTCACGAACCCGCTGGACCTCCAAAGCATTCTCCATCTGGTGGCGCTCTAGTGTTAAGAGGACTTTTGCTTTTCGTTCTCGGCATGGGATATGGCGTATTAGTCACATCGCGCTTCCACGAGTCGGACAGTCTTCCGTCTCGTACTACGTACAACTGGGGCCATTTGACATTTTGGGGCCTTGCTGGCGTTGCACTGGGCGCGCTGTTCCCTTGGTTTGATCGAGTATGGGAGAATTCGTTCGGCGACAATGGGGATGAAGCTGTGTTGGAAAACAGTGCTTCATCGAAAGATGACGACCCAAGCACTGACTGGGCGCTTGCTGTCCGGGCTATCGGTGCCTTTGTCGGAATTGTCTTCGCGATTGTAAGTCAGCCGACGACAAAGCCATTGTTCCGCATAACTAACATCCTGCAGCGCAAAGTGGCCTGGGCGTCCACCCTCCAGGTGTCACTGACCTTGGCACTTGTCAATCCTCTCCTGTGGTGGCTTATCGACCGCTCCAAACCCGGCTTTCTGCTCTCCGCTGCGGTTGGACTCGCGGGGTCGGTTGTGCTCCTCGGCGTGAACCCAGATATGATGCCGGCGCCTACTCAAGTTCCTTTCAGGCATTTGGTTAATGCTACAATGGCAAGCGATGGAGATATGCCCATCCTCGGTGGACTCGCTCAGCAGAAGACACTCGAGACGGGCATGTGGATGCTGAGCGTGCTTTTCTGCAGCTGTGTCTGCTTTGGAAACATCGGTCGTCGACTCACCCTCGGACCATCGACAACAGCCAAGGGACGCTGGGCTGGAGTGAGATGATGACGAGCGAGAAGCTGATCTGGCGTGCAATCAGCTGTGCTGGTCTTTTCACATTCTGTAGCATGATGTGTCCATGATATCCTTTTCGTTTGGGCGACGATCAAGGGGAGGTATATATATGGGCGGGTTTATTGGACAATTGGAACGGGAGGCATGTGTATAGTTATCGAGATTGGATAAGGGCATTTTACAGATCATACGGGATGATACGATGCTTAGTTTACCGATATGGTCTGTTTATGACGACAACTGTCCTGCTTTTCTGTTCTCCTGAATAGAATAGAAAAGCATGGATAGGCTAGGCTTAAATGGCTAAGGAATGATAATGCCATTTCATTCTACGTTTCAATTTCCAAAGGGAATCTCACGAATCTGTCACGATGTGTTGTTTACTTTTTTCATCGCTCAGGTAGATAGATACCTTGGCTGTAGATCCAATCTGCTGAACTAGCCATCTCGTACTATCGAGTTGAACCTCAGTTGGCCCAACAAAGAATTGGATACCACTTGCGAACTTTTGCCTGTTCTGGTTCTGTGTTTCTTTTCTTTTTCGATCCTTGAATCGTTTCTCAATGTCATACCAAACATATGTTCGCCCTTTACTCCATCAATGGGTAAACCCTGCAACAACCGACGATCATCGCGTGACGCAAGCTCTACAACGTCATTCGTGTATCAGGTCCAGAGCAGATCAGATCTAGTTTGCGCTCTTGATCGCCTCCTTGACGGCTGCTGATTTTTCTTGAATAGCGGAGCCGAAGTCGACGTTGGAGAGGCCGAGCATGACGAGCATACGAGGATTTTGAATCATCTCGTTGATTGTGATGGTACGTGTGCAAACGTCGGTGTAGGAAGCGAGGGCAGCTTCAGAGCCAGAAGCGACTGTAGCAGAGAAGATAGTGTAAGCCCAGGTACACTCTTCCATGGAGGTTAGCAACTGGATAGCTTCTGCTACTCACCACCTTCGTTCTTGGGGATTTGTTCAGGATGCTGGACTTTTCGACCAGCAGCAATGTTGTCCAGCTCGGTCATGATATAGTGAGATCTCTTGACAAAGTCCCAGACGTGGAAGAGGCCACGATCAACATTGGGGGGAGTCCATTGAGAATGAGACTCAATGGCTGTGATGAGGTCTGCCAAGCGGGCGGTGATGTTCTCCCGTTGCTCTGCGGTGGGGAGCTGAGAGATGGTGTTGGAAGCCATGACGGGTGTGTGAGTGAGTATTGGATGTTGATAGAGAAAAGATCAGCTTTGGAGTTTAGAAAAAGAAGTGAATATGAATAAAGACGAGAGGGTCAAGGGAAGAATAAACAGAAAAAGAGGAGAAAGAAAAGAGAAAGCAAAACGTAGCATCAACGCCAGAAAAAGCACCTCAGCTTCCCCGCTGCATCGAGTGTCGCCTGTCCAATTGCCTCTTTACTCAGAGCAAAGCAAAAAAAACTCCATTTCTCTCTAAACCGTCCCTAGTACGTCAGGGGAGGGCCCCTTGTGGCTTTCTTGTATCTCTCGTCATAAAACATTACCGCCTGCAAGGGCTGAAGTTTGGGGCGTCTAGGCCATTGATCGGTCGGAGTAACATCGATGATACTTTGGGTCAAAACGTTTGAGCTTGAATGAGTGGGGCAAGCCTTAGACTTCAACTGCTCTTGTCAGTTTGTTCGGGGTCGAGAAGCTATCACGAGCAGGGGAGCTATAGGAAGGGTCGAGATGTTAAGCTTATGCACAGACAGACCGTTTCTAACAAGCTCAAGCTCAAGAGAACGGGAATGACATGTGATGATGGAATAAGTAGACGGAGGAAGCCGTTGATGAATAACGGAATTGCCTAGACAAACAGAAATCAAGGTGACGTTAAAGGTATTAATCGTATTTACTAAGAGAATAATGCTCATAGGCAGAGAGGTTCGAGAGAGCTGAGTTCAGCTATTGTGGGGGAGGTCGAATTCAGGGTCCAGGAGCTCGAGGTTTGAGTCGAAATGGGGCTCTTTTGTTACCTTAGTAGTTATCGAGTTGGTAGAGAATCAACATATAGAAACAGAAAATGGTCGTGTGATGAATTACCTTTCTTGACAGTCATTCTCACACATGATCAGTTTTGATGATAAGTCCAGCCTAAGGAGAGAAGTTGTATTGACTATGCGGAAGAATCAATAACTCGGCATCGCCAAGGGACGGGCTCTCAAAAGCGACAACAGAGCAAGTCAGTCAGCCCTGATTCGGGAATCAAGAAATCGGAGATGGTCTAGAACAATTGGAACATTTTGCGAATGCGAACTGATCTAACTAATTTCGAGGACAACAACACTATAAGTAAGCGTCATCCAAAGAAGGGTCCTGGGGTACGGTTCCCTAGCTCATGACGAGAAAAAGGACATTCCAAAGAACAGGTACAACAATAAATCATGACAGCCTGCTAAACATCCTGCTAAAGTTTGATCACGGTTGGCGGCTAATCAACCAACAGAGGTGTTGCCTCTGATTCTGTTATCATCGGAATGGAAACCCGTTCATACCTTTAGAAGCACGTTTTCAACTCGTGTACCGTACCTGTACCATGCGTACTGTGCTGTGCTTCGCTGTGCAGCCCCGGAAAGCTGGAAACGTTGTGTGTGACTTGACAGGCTGCAGCGAGAACGAGAACTGCTGCTTGTCTCGCTGTAACAGGAAATCGTTGCAAGGGAGGCTGAAAGATTGAGGGAATGGATTGGCCGCATCTCGATCCGGGCCGCCACATCCTCGAGACTATTGGATGACAAGTGCAAGGCTTGAGAGAAATGATGATGCGTAGATTGGCCCAACCCAACGCTTTGAACTGTTACTGTTGATGCCGAGAGTAGAGACCGAGATCTGATCTGATCTGATTTGAGATTTGAATTGTAAGCCCCCCCGTGTCTGAAGGAGACCACATTGCTAACTGACAACAGAAGTATAGATCAAATCTTTTTTGCCTTTAAAGATTAACTAGTTATTCAATGAGGCAAATACACACAAAAAAAACATCGTTGGCATCATGACCATGGCCCATCATAGATCCTTTGCAGGAACCCCCCCCCCCAGTCTCATATGACGCCAACGACTCTTTTGAGCCTCTTCCATCCATTCAAGTCACGCACAACCTGACCCTAGAACCTGGACTTTACCATAGCTCTTAGTCTATGTACTGTGCATACGCCAGCCCTGCCAGGACCTGTCTGTCTATGGATACCTGTCTCTCTTCTCTGGTTGTGTCCCCCTTCCAATTCTGTCCCTCTATCCAATAGCGAGGCTCTCTCACTTAGACGTAAAGCTCCATTTTGTCTCGGAGGCTGACAGCCCGTTTTTATTGTTAACGGCGGGTTTCCCTCTCAACTATTAAGTAGCGTCGATGCGCCAGTTGATTCACCCGATGGCCGTTGCAACTGCGGCGTTGTCTCGATCGTCCTCGTCAACCAGAATCTCCAAAAGATCAAAAGAAGAGAGAGAAGCGACAACGAAAACGACAACGACACCCCTTTTTACGATAACCCCCGACTCGCAACGGACGGATTTTACATAGAGCACGCGCTGTATTACGTTTTCCACGGACGTTCCAAGAGGGAAAAAGAGGAGATTGTCCTGTACTATCCTACACAAACAAGAGCAAAGATCGGCGACAGATGCGAAACTGGGGTCCCCCCCTCTCTCTCTCTCTCTCTCTGTGCCGCGGGGACAAAGAGGTCTTGATCGAGTACCCTCTACATCTACAATGCTACAGTATACATCCATCTTCTACTGAGAACCCTGCCCTGCATCGCGATCTGTGATACTGGTCTCTATAGTAATTGGCCATGCTTGCGCTTCTGGAGGGCAACTTTCAACTTTTCGGTTACGCTGTGAAGAAGAGGGTAAGTTTCCTTTGTCTGCCTGTCTCGTCTCAATTCTCTCAGCTCCATCGAGGTCCCCCCCATTCCAAATCTTGAGTCTTGGATCTTGGATCTTGGATCTGAACGGTTTTCTTGGCCCCATTGAGCTGGGATGTTTTATTTTAGGTTCATCCTCCCATGCATCCCCGGTTTGCAGCACAGGCTACAGCACCAACGCACCACAAGACAGCACTGCATGGCACAGCACAGCAAACGCAGGGGACTAACATGCTCCCGATTATCGAACTGAATGAGGGGGTTTAGGTTCCGGTTGCTGCAACGGCGACCAAAGTCTATCCATCCGGTGCTCCAAATGGATTACCATTCGAAATTCGACAGTAAATTTGGTGATTCTGCCCGAATATTCTGAGGTAGTTACAGCATGCTATTGGCTTAGATTTGGTGTTTCGGCCTCCACGTCATGAGTCCATGACCCCCGGCCTGCCATCGTCATCCGTTTTTGCCCTGTAAGACACAGGTTGATACTGTTGTGTGACTCGAGAGCTTCAGGGCACGAGTTCTTGTGACTACTTCACTGGCTTCATTCCTGTGTGTCTAGTCTGGGTGTCCTTCAGCCTCAGCTTCAATTACCTGAGCACAGTATTTCCATGACCGTTTGAACCCTGAGATGAGTTTAGACTGGAGGCGTCTATATACGCAGGGTCCTCTCAAGTTTTCTAGGGGACCCTCTTTGTGTCTAGGTATGTAGTTAGCAGGGTACTAGGTGCTTACTAGGAACTGCCTAGTGCTAAAGTAGGAAAAATCTACAACATTTCCCAGTTGTCAATCAGTCCGTCCTGCCATCCTAGCCCGTTCCGAAGTACTGTATACCTGCCAGAGACTAGGGCCTCTCCACCAAGTTTCCTGATAGATTTTGTATAGAGACAAGACAAGGAACAACCGCCTCCCTCCCATGCCCGATCTCTCTTCTCTTCCCTTCCCTCTGCTTTGGTTTGGCTTGGCTTGGTTTGGCTTGGTTTAGTCTAGTCTCGACTCGCCTCGCCTTGTATCTAGTTGCTTCTATTCTTCATCTTGTTGAAACTGTGACGCCTATGATTTTGTCCTCTTCCCTTATCTTGAAAAACATGTCTCCCTCCTCTTCACTTATTTCACAACGGACATGAACAACTTGAGCTGAACTGCCAAGTTCTTCTTGTTCCCCATTTGGGAGCTCGTGTGTCTCTCTCTTTATCGTACAAAGGTTAGTCCTTTTACATCGACACCCCCGAGCTAGACTCTTTGTCTCTCCGCGTGCCTCTAGAATTGTCCCCGGATTGGTAAGTCTCTCTGGTGTATGACGATCTCTATATTTTGCTGCACCTCATCTTCAACAACCCTTTATCCTTGTCGACGTATGCTATTTTGGCACTACGGCCTGAAATAGAAGACCCCGTCTTTCTGCTTTCCCCTTTTCCCATTTCTCTCTCTCTTATTTAGCAAGCAACCCCCCCAGGATAGACCCGTCTGTTCCCTTCTCATATAGTCTACCTACACTACACAGTTCAGTACATATTTGAAGGCTGAGACTCCGGAACCAGCCCCGTCTCCCCCTTATACCCCTGTCAGAAATCCCAGAACAAAGTGGGCTCGACTTCGGCAGCCGTTTTATAAACGATTCTCGTCATCTTAAACCTATGACATCTTCCCGCTGCTCGAGCAGTACCAGTACTACTTCATCTCATTAAACCCCCCACCCATCTATCTCCACACGCCTATCTTATACCCTCATACAACACTACCACCTCGACTCACGCAACAGAGATGCTTCGCTCAACAGCAGCGATACGATCTTTGTAGTCTTACTATCCCACAGAATCCATGTCTATCTTGTCTACGGCTTGTCCTCGTCATCTGGACACTGCTTCGGCCACATTCATGCACTCGACACGCTATCAATGGCTACGCCAACAAGACCGCAGTACTCGTCTTGATCGCCAAACCCAGCAGCAAACACGACGACGATATAGCAGATCATATAACGGTCAAGGCATCGCATAGAACTCGGGGATATATCAACAACTTCTTTTCTATTCACCTCAAAGCAACACTACTTACTTACTTCTGGCTCCTTTTACCAATAACGCATCTTCACAGAGGCTCGCACCTTATTAGAGAGTTTCGACGCCCGCTACGACATAACCAAGAGTAACGACTCAAGAACCAACCTATATACCCCCTATTTCTTATTACAATCTTGTCGTTGTACTATACGCCCGCAATCTATAGACGTTCATGTCCTCAGAAGGCACGTCGCAAGCCGCCGCGACCGATTCCGCCTCCGGTCCTGGTCCGGGTCGTCGACAGTCGCGGACTCCCGATCCGCCCACCGATTCCGATCACGAACCTCCGGACTCGGGCCGGCAACGGTCGCCGTCACAAGTAACACAATCGCAATCACCTTCTGCCAACACTTCTCGCCATCGCCATGTCGCCCCCCGTGATTTCGTCCGGCTCTTCCAGTGTCAGATCTGCTCTCTGCCCCTCGATGAGCCCATCAGCCTCCCCTGCGGCAAAAGTCTGTGCCGGCGCTGTTTACCAGGCACACACATGCGCGCCAACATATCATATCCCGCCGCTGAAGAACGACTTCGTGGCTTTAAATGTCCCTTTGAGGACTGCAATAAGGAACATGCTATCGGTGACTGCTCTATTGACGTTGTGCTCAACAAGACGGCGCAACACGTGAGGGAAGAGATCGAGCGATTCAAGAACGAATCCACAACCACCGACCTGGCGACCAAGGTCATGTGGCCCGACCCTTGGGCTGCTGCAGGCGTCTCTTCCATGAGGGATGATGATGAAGCATACACAAAGGTGATACCCGGTGGAAAGGTTATTGCCACTTATCGCCTGGCAGAGGAGGGTGACCTATCTTATGAGGCCGATATATACTACGACGAAATTACATCGGCGACGCCATCACCACCTCCTGATGCTGATGATACAGGGCTCGTTCGAAAGGCGCAAGACGCCACTCGCGCTGAGATGGACTGTCAAGTCTGCTACGCACTCTTCTACGATCCTCTTACAACCTCTTGCGGACACACTTTCTGTCGGTCATGCTTACATCGCATTCTCGACCATTCACGGTATTGCCCGATATGTCGTCGCCCACTGGCTATCAGCCCCTTATTAAGTCAAACTTCATCGCCCTCTAATCAGACTATCAAGCGCATCATCGAAACATTCTGGCTGGAGGAAGTCAATGCTCGAAAGGAAGCACTGGACGCTGAAAGGGTGGCTCAGATGCAGGATTACGACCTCGCACTCTTTGTATGCACACTGTCGTTCCCCCAAATGCCGACATTCCTACACATTTTCGAGCCGAGATATAGGCTCATGATCCGGAGAGCACTGGAAGGAGACCATACTTTCGGTATGGTCATCCCTAAACGACCCCAACATCCTGGTGATGCCAACTTTCATGAGCTCGGCACGCTTCTTCGCATTGTCAACGTCCAGTTCTTCCCAGATGGTCGGAGTCTTATTGAGACTGTGGGCCTATCACGCTTCCGCGTTCTCGAACACAGTTACCTTGACGGATACATTGTTGGCAAGACTGAAAGGATAGACGATGTTAGCCTCGAGGATGAAGAAGCTGCCGAGGCTGCTGAAGCGACACCGATAGAGACTGAGGATCAACAACAACCCATGCATGCAATGGATACTGTCAAGGAACCCACTGAACCAACACCGACATCTCCATTACCGCGGTCTGATTCTTCCAGTCCACACATGCCAACTTCAGTTACCGAGATCGACTCAATGTCTACTCAAAGTCTTATGCACTACGCCTCATCTTTTGTCGCTCGGATGCGTCAACAGAGTGTCCCCTGGCTGACAGAACGCATGTTAACTATTTACGGCGAGTGCCCAGAAGACCCTGCCATCTTTCCATGGTGGTTTGCCAGTATGTTGCCGGTTAAAGACATTGAGAAATACCGACTCCTGGGCACATCCAGCGTACGCGAACGACTCAAGATATGCTGTGCGTGGATTGTGGAATGGGAGACTTCCAGATGGTAAGTGAATTTACAACCTCACAACCTTTTATGCATCCCATGCCCTCACGAAAAACATTGCCCCTCATCGAGCTCGTGCTCGTCGTCGTGTCCGTCTTCCAGGCTAAAACGACGTCTCCCATTCCAGGACAAAGCTGATTCATGGCCGCTCAGGTCCATCCACGGCTGCACAATCCTCTGATTGACAATGCTTGCCCTACTATCTCTCGCTCGGCTTGGTTCTGCAATTCGTGCTCTTGCTTTTCTGCTTTGCTGTGCAGTTGTTGTACGAAGCACAAGACGGTTCGCGGAGTTGATGTTATTCCACTTCTGACACGAACAGGACGATTACGACTCGACGATAGCTAGTTAGGGCGGTTTGGTTTGCATCATGGCATTATAACGCATCAAATGTTACAAGACAAAAGTCACAGCAGAAGTTATTCATTTACATGGGGTTGAATATTGGTTGATTGATTCGGTTGGGAGGCATTTAGTCATAGCATCTTGTAGTACAGTGAGTGATTTTGCGGATACCATACCCCCTTAGCTAAACTAGACATCTTTCTCATCACCGCATGTAGCAAGTTTCCAATTTCTATTACCAGTGTATGGCTTGGCCGTTCGTGTCCCGTGCTGCAGTAGCATCTCCCCAAGCTGGCACAGTAGTTCCAGGGCAGTCAACCCATGTCCCAGGCATGATGTTGTCACGATCTTCTCCTACTGCTTGAGGAGGGTCTTGGTTCCCGTCTCCATTCCCATTCCCATTCCCATTCACGTCCGTAGGAGCCCAGATGCCCACGTTGTTGTCAGCTCCTTGCCCAACACTGCTTGTGGTCTGTTGTTCGCCCCAGGTGCCTGGGGCGCAAGAGCCTGGGTAAGTGTCCTCGCCCCAATGAGCCCCGCTCTTTTTCACAGAATCATTGCTCTTGTTCGAATGGTTCGAGCCATCTCCCCAATTGTTTTGGTTCTGATCTTGCTCGCCAGTTGGTGGTGATATTGGCCATTCGGCCGGCTTACTATCCTGAGTGGTCTTGTTATTCCAATCGTTAACTGCCTGGTTGTTGCTCGCATCCCAGTCATCGCCGTTCTGTTTTTTTTCCTGGGCTGGTACAGCCCAGTCATCTTGGCCCTTGTTGTCAGCTGGTGCATCGTTCCAGCCAGCTCCTTGATCGTTATTTTTGTTCCAGTTGTTGGACCCGTTGGACCCGTTGGACCCAGCCTTATCGGAACCTGGAGGCTGGCCGTTTTCCTTGGGCACAGAACGGTGGCTGTCCCATGCGTTGTTTTGTGACTTTCTCTTATAATATGGATTGTCCTGGCCCTGGGTCGATGAGTTAAATCCGGTCCGGCCTGTGTGTTTCTTCAATAATCACTTACAGTAAGACTTCCAGGAGGTCCAACATTGTTTTTCTCCGCTTTGGAAACCGGAATGTTTTTGTTGGTTTCAGGACTCCTGTGTCCATAGTAGCCAGCGGGGGTAACTCCTGGAGGAGGACCCATGGCATACCACGGAGGAGGGGCCATTCCTTGTGTGATGGGAACATGTGAGTATGCATCCGGGGGTGGAGGAGCTCCTGCGTAGCCCTGGTGGAATGGTGGCATCTGTGGATAGTTGGGATACTGCTGCGGGTTGTTGAAGCCATAGTAGAAAAGGTTCTGCATGGGATGAGGCTGGCCCATCGGCAGAGGGCGGCCGAAGGCGTCACGCTCTGGGTACAGCGAATTGCTTTGGTGATTGCCGTAGGCGGGGCCATCGTAGGCTCTCATGATATTGAGTTCTGCATCGTAGTAAGCGTTAGGTGCTGGATCTTGTGGAGTTTTGATCACGCGCTCTATCTGAACGACCTGAGCCCTGATGGGCTCGATAAGCTGTGACCGACGCATATGAGGAGCTGGTAGTCCTTCGGGATAATTGCCCTTATTGACTCCATCCTTTTGTTTAGGCTGTGCCTTTTCTTTTCCTTTCATAGTTCTGAACTTGCCTTGATCTGTGTCTTTGGAAGCTTCAGGGGCCTCATCAGCTGGGGCAGCCTCTTGTTCTTTATTGGTTTCATTTTCTGGTTCCTGTTTCTTCTGTTTTCCTTTCTGCTTCTTGTTATTCTTCTGCTTGCCTTTGTTCTGTTTCTTGGGCTCCTCTTCTGGCTCAGTTTCTTCCTCTGCTTCCTTGGGTGAGTCAGAAGCTTCTCCTTCAGTCTCAGTCTCTTGCTCTTGCTCTTGCTGCTGCTTAGCCTTTTTGTTCATTGCTTTTCGTTGCTTCTTGGTCATAGGAGGCTGGGGCGCGGTTTGCTGTTTCTTTCCATCTGTCTGCTTGCCTTGATTTTTGGTTTGGCTCCGTTTCTTAAGTGCTAGGATCTCAGACTCTGAATCTGAGTCAGAAGTATTGGGGTCAGGTTCTGTTGGTTTTGCTTTCTTTAGACACCTCCTCTTGTTCTTACCAGATTGTCGCTTAGTGATGGGGGATTCTTCTTCTTCGTCCGAATCAGAAGTTTCGGGGCTTGGCAGGGTGATTTCCTTGCTCCTTTTCCGGCCTACTCTTTTCAATATCTGTCGGCCCTTTGTACATCTCCGACAGGGACAGTTCGGTGCTGGATCAGAGTCCCAGTCACTCTCGGCATCTTCTTCGGTCTGTGTCTGTCTGTGCTTCTTCTTTCTCTGCTTTCTGTGCTTCACACATTCAACTGAGTATTCAATATCAGAATCGGTAGCATCAGAGCTTGATATGTATGCCGACTGACTGAAGTCTGACTCGGTTTCTGGGCCGGAGTCGGATGCCTCATCTGAGGAGTCCATGGGAGTTGTGGTTGTGGTCTGCTTCATAGCTGATTTGATGGGGCCATTTTGGGGAACGTCAAATCGGACTTTCTTGGCCTCGGCCTTTGCTTCGTTGGCAGGCGGAGGTGTATAGTTGCGTCCAGTGCGCGGGTAGGTGATCGTGACTGTGTCCTCTTCGGACTCATCATCAGTGGTGACCTCAACACGGACGACGTCTCGCTTCTTAGGGGGTTTGTTCTGAGGGATGGCGCCGATGACGGATTCGATTGTTGTTCCGACTACCCATTCGCAAAAATGCGAGGGGAGTTTTGCTTTGCGATTTGACATCGCACCAAAGACGTTTGCTGTACCAAAGAAATTGTCAAGATAGTATGTCTTTAGAAAGGTCAAAAGGTCAAGAAAAAGACGGTTATGCGTTTGTTTTGAGGTTGGATATGAGAGATCACCCTCATGATATGGGCGATAGTCGAAGATTTGTTGTTGTCAACTGCTCGCAGCTGTCAAGGCAAGGCGGAGGCAAAGTGGTAACAGCCCTAGTGCTTGACAATCTACAGATCAGAAAAGAAGTGTAAAGAGGGCATGTAGAGGCTATGTTATGTTTTGGTGAAAAGATATAAAAGTAATAGAAATGAACTGCGCTGAGATGAAAAGGGTTGGTTCGTGGTTGAGAAAAGAGGCAGGAGCGAGCTTTAGTTGGGGCTCCTTCCTCCTTGTGTATATAATTCACCTGTACCTACCTATTACCTAGGTACTTACCTAACCACCCTCCAACCACTAAAAGCAAACAAACAATCTCCCTAAGACACCTATAATTCACTATCACAGCTTCGCATTCAACTTCATCTCCTCCCATCTCTCATTAATAATAAGATTCTGCCAGAACCTCCACGTCGCAACTGCAACTGCCAGAGGAGGACATCCAAGCAATAACCATGACCACCAATCAGGGCTCGCCTTTCTCAGATCCTTGATGGCCTTATCCAGCTGCTCCCTCAGCTCTTCCCGCGACCCATCGTTCCAAAGCACAATTCCTTTGCCTTCTCCTCGTTCTTCACATCGTCGGGCCTTTTCTCGAACATCTGTCTGGCTACGCACTCTGTTCTCGGCATCTTCTGGGCTGAGGTGAGGATCACGCGCACGCAGACGCTGCATCTGAACTGCTGGGTCGTGGACTGCGACTACAGCTGTGACGCCACAGAAGCGATCGAGGCCACTCTCGAAAAGGAGTGGGATATCCAGAACCACAGCCCAATGGCCTCTGAAGTAACATCCAACGACGGACTTGAACATCTCCCATCGGACAGCCGGATGAACGATGCGATTGAGAACTGCTCTGTCCTTCTTTCGCTCCTCTGAGTCGCCAAACACTCGTCTCCCCAATGCCGGTCTATTAAGTGGTCTACCTTTGCCGTCTGGTCCATCCTCTGGCATCTTCTCTGATGGTTGCACGAGAAGTTCGGGTGTCGTAGGCCCAAAATGTTTCACAATAGCTTCATACCCACGAGTTCCCGGCTCCACAACCTTGCGCGCTAGAATGTCTGCATCTATGATTGGGAGGTTGTAAGGTTGTGATGAGAGCATTGACGACACTGTCGTCTTGCCTGTGGCAATTGAACCTGTAAGACCGATGAGAAGCATAATGGCGTTATCTTGGAAGACTGCGCGGGCCTTGTGATAATAAAAAACTCAGACTCTAGGAACTGGTCAGAAAGTCTTCTAAGCTCATTCTAAGATCACCATAGTATCCTCATGGATCATGATTAAGATAGCTCTTCTTACCTGTTGGCGGGGTATAGACCTGACAAGGTGAGGCAATAAGCTCGGATGATCTTGAATGGGCTTCTCTTTTGAGATTTGATAGTGGCCTCTCAGATGTTTAAATGAAATGAGCGTATCAATGGATGTAGTTAACAGGAATGATCTGATAAACCTTCCATGGACCGATGATGCAATTACCGAGGATGTACGAAACAGTCAACAGTGTAAGTTACCCCACATGCATCCATGACTTGCATTAGTAACTTGCACCACATTAAATCAACGACATGTGATGCTATTTTCTTTTCCTTCACGCAGAACAATCACAACGAGGCCGTTTTATACAATTTCAATTAACCGTAGCAGTGAATATCCTCAGAGGAATGATGCAAAGCAGTTTCCTATCTGCATTCGGTAGGTAGTGTTTCCTTGCGCAATCTCAAAACGGTCCATGTCCTTATCCGTGAGACGTCTTATTCATCGATACAATCTCAATCGCATCATCGAGCATGAGCTCTTTATAAGTCGGAAAGCCGGACAAGGGACGAGAAGCGTTACCATCCCTTTCAAACGTCAGTTTGTGCCGCCATATTGTCTCCGTAATACTTACATGGAAGACATGGTGACAAAGTTCAAATCAAATTCTCGATCGGGGGCAGAGCCAACTGCGAAATTATTAGTACAACTTCGACTCAAGGTGAGTAGATATCTTACAGCTTGCGTTAAACGATTTCCCAATGAATCATTCTTGTGGGTTTCGTAGTATGTCTATAGATTATCAGCTCATGGCTGGTGAGATGAGTCAAAGGAAGGTTAACTTACTGGCCGCGTCCTTTAGTTGGGGAGTCGGACGGCGTAAAACCAACCTTCATCGGTCACATACCAGCGGGAGTCACCCATGTGATCAATGGTAAATCGGTTGCGCTGAGTCCAGTTCCCGTCAACTTCACGAACATAGTAGAAACGGGAGGGGTCATCGTCAGCTGGCTTGAAGTCCTGAGGCTCGTACATCTTGTTCGCATGCGCAAACTGGATCTGACGGAGCTGCTCTTCGCCAGCGGTACGACCAACACCAGTGACATCAGGGACATGGTGACCACCAGGGACATTACCTGCAAAGACGGGGACCGTGCCGGGCACAGCAGCTCCACCAGCAACACCGACCGATGGAACGCCTGGGACTTGCTGAACCTGCTGCACGAACTGCTGGGGCTGGTGGCCAGCAACTAGGACTGGCTGTTGGCCCATGGTCGGCTGCTGGTAGTAGTAGGGCTGCTGCTGGACAACGTAGCTGCCTTGAATGGTAGGCTGGGGAGCCATACCACCGACGGCGGGCTGCTTTAGAACTTGTCAGCATTTGCTAATAGTTGTGGTGAGATTAACAGTAATAAGTGAAAGCAAAAGTGTAGATCGCCGCCACTGAACCACTTGATTCAGGCCGACTCCACGCCAAAGCCAAAACGCAAAGATAAATCAGCCAAGTGAACTTGCATAATACGTGTAGCCATTCAAATAGAATGTCTTCGGCACTACGACTGTGGTGCAGGCGGGAGTCGTCATTGGGACAGGAGACAAGAGAGGGGCAGAAGGGGTAACATAAGAAAAAGAAGAGGGTTGACACACTTGAACACCGGCATAGGCCCCGACTGGGACACTAGCAAGACCATTGTCAAAGCGAGGCACATAAACGTGCTGCATGGGGCCAAAGGTAGTGTCAGGAACAGGCGGCTGAAAGTTCATGCCATGAACAGGAGGCGCAGCGTTCTGATAGTCACCCATGTTTGCGGTGTTGACAGCGGGAGACTGAGGACCGATTCCGATGTAGGTGATTGGAGATGGGGTGAATTGGTTTTGGCCTGCGTTGATGAAGGGAGCAGGATGAGGATGAGGATGAAATTGAGGGGGGAGAAATTGGTGCTGCTGAGGGGTAGGCGAGACGAAACCAGTTGGCACTTGTTGAGCGAGGCTCTGAGTCGGGTCGGCACTGATATGCCACTGAGGCTGTGCGTTAGGGCCTAGGCCGAGCGCAGGGAAGCTTGTGGGTTGATTGCTGCCCTTCTCCTCCGGCGCAGAAGTGGTTGCTCGGGTAGCAGCAGTGGTCGTGGTTGTCGCAGCTCGAGCAGTGCTAGGAGCTGTAACACCGTTGATACCAGCACTGAAGCCGCCGCTGGGGGAATTGGCAGTGGTGTAGCCCGTGATGCCCTCGCCGAAGGCGCCAGATGTGGATGTTGATGCAGATGCAGAAGTTGTAGTGGCAGTAGCAGGCTTAATCTGGGAGCCAAAGTGCACTTGACGAGTCTCGGGGGTCTTGGGTCGCCGAGGAATTTTGGGGGACTTGAAGGCGCTGGCACCTGCCGAGGCCATGATCGCTTCTTTTGTGTGCAACTCCAACAATTGAGATTGAAAGAGAAATCCACTTTCGGGGCTCGTGAATCAGAAGCCTCAGGGATCTCGTGATGGCTTCGAAGAAGGAAAAGAAGGGAAGAAGAGGAGGAGGAAGAAGCTCTTAGATCGTAGAGACAGTTCGAGAAGATATACCTCTCGTGCGTACAGGGCACAAACAGCGCTCAAGGCGGCAATACAGCACAAGCACAACACCCAGCGTGTTGAATTTGGTTTGTTTATGTTTTGATATCCTTCAATGGCACGTCTTGTACTGACTTTGCCCTCCGGTCGGTTGTCACTGGCAGTCCAGACGCAGGCTTGGGACCAGGTGGCCCGCAAGATCGAAGGAAGTTTGATAGGGTAAATGGCCACGGTGATGGAATCGACGAAATTGATGAAAGGCAAGGAAATATATATGCTCACCACTCTCTGAAGCTCCCAGTTCTGCCCATCATGGACCCAGACAGACTGCTTAGGGGCTTTGTGCAAATTGTCATAAGGGTCTTCGCATTTTGTCCATGTCCACGGGAAACAGGGGAGGCACATTATGCCGTTGAGATTATAACAAATACAACGATGTGTTTTTAGATGGTTTAGAAAGGGAATGTACTGTTTTATGCTGAAGTTGAGTGGGCGGTGGATGAGCAAAGATGACTGTTGTGATGCCCACTGTGGTGACAGTGCTTTTGCCTTGAGCATTGAATATAAAGTACCTTGTCAAACTCCCGTAAAGTTGAGCTCTTTTAGCATAGGTAAGGTAGGTAGGTAGTAACATAAGGTCCTTATTCTCCTGCGATATACTCATTTGTTCACTTGTGTGAACTTGCCAAACTAAACAATGGGTTCATCTATTATACTGAATGCAGACATGCATATAGAATCACACGTCCACTGCGCAATTTCATCCTCTCGCTTCATGTGTAAAAAAACAATTCGTCGTCACGATAGCAACTCATCCATAAGGGAGCAAGATCCATCCCTTTTCATCCCATGAATCGTTGTCATGAAGTGCCAAACTCGTCATGATTGTTGTTCTTACTTGGAAAATCAAGCGTCCCCATAGTCGAAAGCTTCGCCCTGTCTAGCACTTGTTTTGTTTTCGCTGCTCACTGGACTTCTTCCTGGGTGCGGCTGGCGAGAAGTTCATCCACGATATCAAGCTGAAAAGACGCCAGCCCGGCTTCGCCAAAGAAAACTTCAGCCTGGTTCATAAGATCATCTACTTCAGGCCACCACCGGCGAAGTCGCACTTTCTAGGGCTATTTCACACAATATCAGCAATTGCCAGTAAAGGGCACCAATGATGCTCACTCGAATTAAAACCGGGTGTTTCTTTGCTCGCACGCCTTCGAGTAGCCCTTGGTAGGTTGTTTCATTCAGCTTTGTCCACGTCCTAAGACGGTCTGGTAACCTGCCCGCGGGAATACAGAAATTGGAGTTGCTTCTCAACTTGAAAACCCACGAGTATCTGTCACTTTCAGGTTTCTCTGCCAGCACCGATTCATGCAGCTGGCGATATAAGCCTTTGGCTTTCTTTCGCTGTGCTTCACCTCCACGTTGCCAAACAATTTCAAGTCTATGTATAAAGACGTTGATAGTATGTTGGCTCTGTTCACTGTCTGGAGGAAACCTAACTTTCATTCGCGAAAGCATTCCTTCCATGCTGACATCGCTGGGTAGATTGACACTCTGGTAAGTAATCTTACCATCGACCCCTAAATCGAGGACCTTGGCCTGGTAGTATCCTGGTAGCTGTTCTTTGCCAATACCCAAGCGAGTTTGGGCTATCATAGTGACCAAGTGACTGAGTTGAAAGCTTACTCGCACATCATCCCATCTGGCTGGCTCCCGGTCGGGATCGTAAGCGTTGGGCTCCCACAGCGTCTGGCATGTCTCTTTAACCTCCTCTTCAATTAGGTGCTGCAGTTTCGTTAGAAAGGTCTTGTCTCTCTCGACCTTGGTGCGATATGCAGCCTCCAGTTCAAGGCGTCGTTTCTGGAGGTCCTCTGCGATCTCCCGCTTTTGTGCAGGCAGAGGTGTGGTTATGTCGAATGGTACAAACCACGTTCGGTCGAAGCCATCGAACATGTTCATCCCGCTGTCCGCAACCTTGAAGCCAGCCCATTGTGGGCTCCACAATGCTGTCAGATTAGTTTGCCCCTTGAAATGGACGATCTGGGCCCTTGCTCTCCAGTGATCAAGGCGATATTGTATCATGATCTCTTTGAACTCCTTCAGGCTCGCATCCGCGATACCTTGTTTGGGAGTTCGTGCTTTCCGAGGCTGCTTGGGTGCCTTGCTTGATGAAGCCGCATTTCTGTCGTCCTGGGGATTATCAGTAGCCCCTAAGGGGTCGCCGATGAGCGCTGGAGATGGACGATCGTCGCGAGTATGCTCTTCAACAGTATCTAGATAGATCTGGAATACCCCTTGGCCGTTACCGGTATCGTGTGATTCCATATTGAGTGATGTGTCGTGGGAAAGGTCAAGCCATCTCAGCTTATGTTATGCGGATGAAGATGGAAAGATGAGGCTGCGAAAGAATCTCCGCTGTGAATGTGTGTTTGTGGTAAATAGATGGTAAAGTGGTAGGCGCCTCTTCCTTGTGTATAATCTTAGGCAACCGATCTCGGCCAGTGCTGGCACTGTCAGGAGGTACTGCTTCCATGGACCAAAGCACAGGCTGCCATGAAAACCCATTGGCTAACTGCATTTAACTTAACTTACAGACTATTCAAACATTTAATCGTTAATGACCAGACGCCCAGCCCCTATCACAATCGTCTAATGCTCGCTGACCGAACCTCATGTAATGTACACTTGCCCATGGGAGGAGAGATGTCCGTTACAATCCATATGCTACCAAACTCCTAGTCTCGCCCATATCATATACAACGGGGGCTCCCTTCTCTTCCCGTACTACATCCTCCAGCTCGCCTCGCCTCTCTTCGTTCATTTTTTTCGCCGGTGCCGCGCGCCCAAAGAGGCACGTATAACGAGTCGATCAATTGACGACAGCGGTGAATAGGTGTATCATAATGGTATTACAGAGTAAGTTCGTCAGAAACCGCAGGAGCGGGCTCTGGGATAGGGAAGAAAGATCGTCGGACAATCTGGGAAGAAGTTAGCAGCTGAACAGAACAGGGTATAAAACATAGCATAGCACTTACAGCCCAAGCACCAGCGACAGAAGCCACAATACCACCAGAGATGGCCATGGGTCGAAGTCCCCGGGTGCTCTTAAAGAGCATACCACTCAGCGCACCAGCGAGGACAGTGTTTCCGGCGTCATGCTTTCCGCGGACAGATCCAATCAATGAGTTGATGCAGTTGTAGATAATAGCGACGACACCCAGCGAGTTACCGAGGAAAGGTCCTCGTCGAGTAACCGAGTTGAGAACAGCGTTCAATCGCAGCTTGGGGGGCTGACCAGCCGACCTTCTGAGACCCTCCTGCAGACCCCAAGCACCTCCGATTCCCAGACCAGCGAGATATGTGATTCCGGTACCATAACACAAGTCGTCTGTGAAGCCTCGCGAAGGCAGGACTGATTGGCCACCAGGCAACTCGGACAGGGCTGAATCCTCGAGGGATATATATTCAAGGGTATCTCTGTTGAGGCCGGCGAGGGGATGTAATTGCGAGGGGTCGGCAAAGGCAGAGCTCTGAAGAAAAGACTCGACGCCCTGGCCTTCCGTGGGGTCGTAGGCGTAATGCGCGGGTTCTTGTGTCGTGGGTTGTTGGTGCGACTGAGACTGCGACTGTTGCTGCTGGTGGACGGGCTTATTGCCGCTGGTGAAAGCGTTCCAGAGAGAAGACATTATGAGCGATGACGACCGAGTAGGCAGGCGAGGAGAGGGTGGGCGAGATGTAGATTTGGGTGGATTAATCGGCCTTGACAAAAGTCGCACGTCAATGAGAGTCTTGTCCGAATCTCGGGCAAATCTGAAGGCTTCCTCCGGTTTAGATTTTTTTGGGCTCCACTTCTGCCCGTTCGCCCATCAAGATTCCAGAGTCTGTCCCGTCACGTGCTATCACGGCCTTGGACCCCGAAGGTTATTGACGAAGGGGAGACATTACAGCGAGGTAAAATTTTGATGCTGATTATTGATGAGATATTCTCTAACAGTGCTTCTACAGGCATCTGTCTATAAATCTGTGCGCAGTCGTGACGGACTGCAACATAATCTGAAACAATGGGACGACTTGCTAGACTCACCAAATTTGATTGACGCCAATTTGGTACACGCAGATGGCAACACTTTGCGCAGAGTTTGCATGTAATGACTTTTTCAGATATACAGATTAGTAGTCTGTATTATGAGAAATCGTGGTGTGTCGAGTTGAACAACAGGTTTGCCTGTTCGGAGCCGCCGAAAAGTTTGCAGCAAACTTTTGGTTACCCAGCCATTTTCCGAGTATCTCCAGACAACAAATTTCTGCAGCCATGAGAATCATCAGAGACCGGCGATTATGGTGTTTCTCTCAGACAGCACTGAAAGTTTCAGCGCGGATACACGAGCGATCCGGCTTCATATCGAGGCCAGCTCGAGGGGAGCAGGCCATACACGCGCGCAGTCTACAAGCTTACAATATTCAAGATTTAGGAATTCGATGGTATGTCGAGATCACCCCACAGTCAAAGAACCTCTGACGACGTCCATGGCTGATTAGGAAGAGTGATCACGTTGCTATAGGAGGCCGGGAACGGAAAACCAGATATCGACAAATCTGACTCTCAGCAAGCCGCTTTCGCGGAGCCGCCATTAAGTAAAAATTCACATGACGGTGAAGTTCTACCTACTGATGTAGTTAGAAAAAGAAAAAAGAATTGAAAGGATGGGAGAAGATTGGCTTTTTATACCACCAACTTTTCTCAAGCGATCACGCTAACACCAACGTGGCCGAAGTATCGGTGCGTGCCACTGCTCACACTGCAGGGATTTTTGCCCGAGAGGGTTACATAAAATTTCAGAGGGCGGGGCTTCAAATGAACCCTTTTGGCGGGTCGAAACCCTTTTGTTTGGCTGTACCGTGGGCTTCAGAGTTTGTCTATCAACTCTTCGGTTTAGTATCACCGATACACCCAGCAGACGCCAAAGCAAATCTTGGCTTCTCACATGAGATCCTTTATCAGTGGTCAACAGGGAAGGTCAAGCAATCCACTGCAAATCTACAAATGCAAAACTACGCAAACCTACGTGATATCAATAATGATGCTGTTGAACAGCTGGACCAAGACTTCTCATATGCAATTGACAGCATCTTGCCCTCCAGGAGCAAGAAAATATCCGACCCTAAACTTAGGCGCCAAAACTAAAAGACGTCTAAAGATTTCCTAAATTTATACTAAGTTTACCTACGCATCTTATAACTTAGAAAATCGGTCCCAGATTGTCTTAAGTCCCCTTGCTTGGTTGCAGAGACCTGTTGTGCGCAAGGAATCTAATCACCAAAGCATCCCAACTCTTTTGTTGCTTATCATTCTGAATAAATAACTATACGTCGCCGAAACCGCAGGCGCGTATGATCGATGTTGAGGTTGTGTATCAAAGTAAACACCATGAAAACTCAGCTTCATCGACTAAACTCTTTGAACCAACACATGATCAGTATTCGTCCAATCAATAATTACGCCTCGCGCTATGACAAAACAGAAATCTATCAGTGATTATCTGAACGAGCCAGACTTTGAGGGAAATTATGGGTTGTGTAAGACATTGATGTTTCTAAAAACATACTTATACACATCTACAGGGTAGTCCGAGAGACCTGGACGATATTGATACTCCAAGAAAACATTACAAAGGAGTAGCAGCTTACTGCTGACAACAATGATACGTACAGCTTACAAGTAATAAAATGATAAACTCTGTGTTACTCGAGGACCCAATAATGCTGAGAACTCAATATGCCCGTGAGTGGAGTAATCTCTAAGTTTGATGATGATAATGTTTTTGCCTGTTGATCGCTACTCGCCGATATTTTCCTTGGCCCTCGTTCTCAGTTAGGAAAAGAACATTGGTTGGTTGTGTTGAGACACTGGCAGCCTTATAAATGCAGAACAGACTTAAAGCTTCATGTTATGAACAAACTCAACCCCTGAGAGGTGAGTCGATCTAAAATGTGAATAAACATCATATATTCCCAACACCATCATGATAGCAACCCAATCCTGATGCTAATTTTTATTTTTGATTCCTTTTCCTCTTCCTTTTTTCTTTCTCATCCAACAGTAAACGCCTGCCATTGTTCGATCCTATATGTGCCCCAACTGGTTAGGGGAGATATGAGAACAAATGAAAATAAAAAGCAAAACAAAAAACTGTCAATCAGGCGCGAGCCCTTCGAAAGATAAAATTTAGATCATGGGTGATAGATAGAGTCGCCTCTCTGGAGTAGAGGACGCTGGTCCCAGCTGTCCTCATTGAGACTTTCGTCATCATCGTACTCATCTTCCTCAGTGACGTTGCCGTTGATTCGTCGACGAGTAGGCGTAGCAGTGCCCTCTGGCTTGCTGTACATGAAGTACTGAGCAAACACACCCAAGTCGAGGAAGAGAGTAACGAGACTGCCAGCGAGCCAGCTCAGGTTGACGAGGATGTATTTGCCGTAGATATGACGAGCCTCGCCGGGGCGGCATTCATCGTGCTTGCACTTAGGTTCGTAGGCGAAGATGGACAAGACATAAGTGATGTTTCCAAGGCATGCAAAAAGGAAGAAGAGCATGCTCAGCCCGTCGGTGGTCTTGCGCCTCCAGTTCAGGATAAGCTGGGGAAGACGAGAAGCGATGTATGCGACGGTGCAGAGATATCCAAAGATCTGACCCGAGAGACTGAAGTGAAGGCTATCCTCGCCTCCAGCATTGTTGTCGCCATGCTTGTCGCCAGTAGAAGCCTTCTGACCCAAGAGCCAGCCAACAACACCAGCTGCGATGACCATCAAGACGATGATGGTGTTCCAAACCACAGTCTGAAGGATAGTAGGGGTTTGAGGAGTAGCGTCTTCGGCGATGTGAGGAACAGCTGGTGACAGGCCAGACCAGTCTGAGCCGCGGCGCTCCTCATGACGATTGTGAGCGATCAGACCAGTGCGCTCGTTGGGTTCACCAGGGGCCGGGGTGTTCGGCTTCGCAGCAGGGGTCGGGGCATCGCGCCATGTAAAACCACGATAGTAGAAGCACTGGCCCAGGAGGACGATATCAGCGATCGTGTAGTAGATAGCGAGGATGATCTATAACAGTAATTGTTTTAGTTTTCGGTCCTTAAAACGTGTTGATCAAGGCTGAGCGTGAAGCGTACCATGGTCGGTAGAACGCCCTGAAGAACGGCACCCAGAATGTTGAAAACATCGCCGAGAAGCCAGACAATGATGAATTGAATCGAGAGGGCATCGGCACTGCTGCGCTGGAAGTTTTGAATGATTTGAGGAGAGAACACGACAACTATCTGCGATTAGTGTTGTTCCAAGGCTGAGGCTGAGACCAGTTAACATACCCCAGCAGGCAATAGAAATAGAACTTTGAAGAAATTAGTATGCGATGTCTTTAAAGAATGACAGAACCCGAGACATACCCGCAAATGCCCGAGATCGCCTCAACGTCAAGGTTCAGATTCGCAGTTGGCGGAGTCATGATGGAGGTTGAACCCTGGGCGAAAGGTGGCAGAGTGCAGCGCCAACCCCGGCTCGTAGCAATAGCGTTTGAGTGACCAAAATAAATCGAATCGTGATATTATCGCATTACTTAAAATGAAGAAAAATCAGTCCGTCAGGCAGTAATCGCTGATGGTGATAATCTGGGCGTCGTGAGGCAAAAAATCAAAGGGAGAGACAAAAGGGTCGTGGCATGAAGAATGAGGAATGAGATTGACAAACTTTTTTTTGGTCAAAGATTGCGAAGCCAGGCATGGTCCCGTGCCCCCCCAGTCCCAAGACGTCACTGTATCAGAGACAAGATTAGGAATGGATTGCGGGGGAGATGCGCTAGAATGCCCTGAGCTGAGCTTGCTAGGCTTGGCTTATGCTAGGATACATACTTCCGTGGTCCGACCTCGGCACATGACAAAGTTAAGCTGTAGATCAAGTTCAGATCCGTGAACGGCCAATGCCAGTTGAACTATGAAAACGCCATGGAAATATAACCAATTGAAGTGGTTTGATACAGTCAGGGGCTGTTCTGAATGCAAGATCGTGGATCGCAGATTGTTGCTTCGTCTATCTGATAAAGTATGAAACACCAAAAAATATGATATCCATGGACCCAATGAATCTCAATAAGATCCTCTCTCTACAGGCCAATCATGATGAGCCCTGACTCATCAAAACTCCATCCCGCTGGTTACATGGCCGCATTCGCCGCAATATTGTGCAATTCGCCCGCGACTTTCTCACCGCTAGCCCCAGAATGAACAGGAAACAGAACGGAGACCTCGGACTTGAAGCCGATTAGTAGTTACTGCTCACTCGTTGCCTCACGTTGATCACAGAAAGTCTCCTCTTTGTGCCTGATAAAACCAAATCTCAACATCTACCCTGGAAAGGAATTGTCTCGTATTGTTATCATAAATCCAACAAAAGAAATCTAGACCCTTAATCTAGCATCAAGTGTCGACTATTTCTGACCCCCACTATCTCCAACCTCGTATCAAGAGCATTAGAAATACAAATCCCAACACCTCTAAAACGACAACTCTCAATGTCAACAACCACTTCAGGTCCAGGGCTGCCCGAGATTGCAGTTCTTCAAAACGACGACTCAATGTTGACTCGCCGTTTTGGAAAAGAAGTTGTCAACTACTACGCTGGTGGCCGTATCAACAGATACTCTTTTCTGCGTGCCGATACTGGCTTCCTTCGACAAGCATTCAACAGCCCTACAGCTAGATATTTGGCACTCCATGACCTGAACCCTCTGGTTGTTGACAAGAAGACTCCGGCTTATCTCACTTTTCAGGATGTCGAGCCTCTGATCGGACCGGACCATTTCGCTCTCACTGAGGATGAAGCTATCCAGAGCTTCAACTCTGCTGAGACTAGACCCCTGGTTGTTTTCGTTGGAATGCTAGAGGAGGGTAATGAGAAGGATTCAATCCCTTCTTCCGACCATGGGGATATTCAGGGCCACCCCTATTTCGCCATTGACGTCACTCCCAAGGGAAACCACGCTGAGAAAGCTACTCAGTTCTTGGAGGAACAGGAGAAGAAAGGACTTTCTTTGGATAAGAACCCTCGAGCGATGAATCAGTCACCCGAGGCTGGTAAGTTGTCCCTGAAACCGGTTCGATCTTGAGCTAACATTTGCAGCCGCTCTCTACGCCCAAGCCAGATCTATCATTGATTGGAATACACGAAGTCCCTTCTGCGCCGGCTGCGGACTGCCCAACCTCTCAGTTCACGCTGGCTATAAGCGCGTTTGCCCTCCCGCTGATAAGAAAGGCGGAGCTTCCAGTGAACCTCGAGGTGACTGTCCCACCCGTCACGGCGTCTCAAACATCTGTTTCCCTAGAACGGATCCCACGATGATTGCCGCTGTTGTTTCCGCAGACGGAACGAAGATTCTTCTCGGCCGCCAGAAGCGCTGGCCTCCTCACTGGTACAGCACGCTTGCTGGTTTCCTTGAGCCTGGTGAGTCTATCGAGGAGTCGGTTCGGCGAGAGGTTTGGGAGGAGAGTGGTGTTCGTGTTGGGCGTGTTGTTATTCACTCGAGCCAGCCGTGGCCTTATCCTTCCAGCTTGATGATTGGAGCTATTGCCCAGGCTCTGCCTGGTGATGGCGAGAAGATATCTCTAAACGACAAGGAGTTGGAGGTGGCTAAGTGGTTCTCCATGGACGAAGCCCGCCAGGCTCTTAAGAATGGAACGAGCAGCCTTGGGGAGCCTGCTCCCGAGGGGTACAAGGAGGGAGATTTGCGATTGCCTCCTCCTCAGGCTATTGCCAATCGGTTGATTACTGCTGTTGTTGAAGGATATTTGACTGTTGGCCCCAAGATGTGATGAAGTATTGATAGACTATGTACCAGGTGTTAGGGAGACGAAGCATAGAAGCGTTGATTACGGTGACAACTATTGCTCAATCTGAATGGCTACTTACCATTTAGTGAGATATATGCCATATGTTCACATGATGTTCCAAGAAAAATTATTGCCAGTGTCGACTGTTCAGGTCATTTCCGTGGTTTGGTCAAGAGTTCTGCCACTGACCGAAAACAATTGGTAGTGTTTAGCTCTGGCTCTGGCTCTGACACAGCGGTCAACTCCGTCCTCAATCTCCATTGCTAGCTTCACCTTTCTCCTAGGAACTTTCATACTCTCTCATCCAATACTTTCTTCCCCTCTTGCATATCACTTCACCACAGAAGAAGAAGAGGAAATCCAGCATATCCTTGCTCAGAACTTGCTTTCTATCTTATGAAGAGAAGCCTTTGGCATCTTGAGATAGCTGGTTATTTCATCATTCTTCCTGCGCGCCCGATATCCATCTTATCTTGACGTGGCATTACTTCGCCTTTTCATTACCTCACTCCATCCTCTCTGACTATCTCTTCTTACCTCACAATATTCTTGGTCACCTTAGATCGTCGTCAGAGATATCTTCTGCCCATTTCCATTCACATATTCCTTCATCTGCTCCGCCCTCCACAATCTAGATATGCCTGACGCGGCCCATCAGCCCCTCAACGCGCGGACAGCGCAGCGAATTCACGAGCAAGTGACTCGTGAGGTTTTTCGACTCTCTGGCCGCGATCCTGATAATCACATGGAATGCTTCAAGGCTTGCCTAAAGACTATTGAGGAAACCAAAGTCATCGAGGCAACTGACTATGCTATCTGGCAGAGCCAGGTAAGTCAACCTATCTGGTACTTGCAAGTTGCAAGGACCAACAGACTGATAATTCTCAGGAGCCAATCGCCAGTGACCTGAAAGAGTTCTTCAATACCAACCGAACCACCAAGAGCGGCAACTTTTACATGCTCCCAGCTACGACCGCCGTGGCTATTGCTGCCATTCTGAACCTAAAGCACGTCGTCATCGGCCCTAATGGCAGCACCAAACACATCGCCAGCGCTATCTCCGAGAGTGCTGTGTGGGCTTACCTTGGTATTGCTATCGATATATGGCCTCAGACTGGTGAATCTCACTTCTTCGTTAAGAAGTCTGACGAAGATTCAAAGTCTCCAACAGTTGGAAAGATCGCCCGGGGAAAGTTTGCGGTCACAACCAATATTCCTGGAGACACTATCACCCCTTTGATGCTTCTAACTATGGCGAGATTCAACGGCTGGATTAAGTCAGCACCGGGCGCCCCTTGTCTGAAGAAGGGAACCGTCGACGCGCCGCAAATTATCCACCGCCGTCAAGCATTGAGCGAGGGCAAGGAAATCCTAGAGAAACTAGGAAACCGAAAGTTCAAGCAAGACGATCCAGCTCTCATCCGAGAGGTAAAGGCATGGCTTTCAGAGCCCATCATCCGTGTGCTTCCAGAGGAGGCGAAGAACCGACTATGGTACTAGTGCAGCCAAGTCGCGAAATCATGGCTGCCTATCATCAAGGACGCAGACACGGACATGTCAGTTTACAAGTTCATGGGCAAGACCGGTGCCACTCTTGCATCCCTGGCTTCCGATGAAATCGACTATATTCAGCTGGCTCAACAGGTCACTGATTCTGAATCAAGTGCAGCTGTAAAGAAGCTGGTTGAACTGTCAGAGAAGGCCCGTGAGATTCAAAACTCTCTGCAAAGCTATGTGCAGGAAGCAACCCCCAGTCTGATGGAACTTCGAACGACTCTCCTGGAGAAGCCTGGTTGCCAGTCGTTCCAGCAAGTTTTTGGACCTCCTTGGAATCAATGTCTCCTCAACCAGGAAGCTGACGGTACCAAGAACATTATTGTTGGCGCTCTTCAGCGCCTCTTCGACACTATTGCTTATGTTGTTCCTCGAACACACTCCATGTACGGTGCTTTTCTTGACATGGCCTCCAAAATGGACATTGCCGTCATGTCTTCCCTCGACCTTGATCTGGTCCGAGCCAAAGATCGTCACCAGAAGCGGCTCAACATCAATGATGATCTGTCTTACCGCAACGAAATCATGGAAAATGTGGCCGAAGCTATCGGCAGACTCGAGCGTGGGTCAGCATCACAGGAACGACTTCTTCGTTCAAAGCTCTACTCGATCCTCGATGCAGCTGATGCCCTGATTCTGAAGGAGAACCTTCCGCGGGATATCAGCATCGCGATCTCAACCAACGCCAATGGTGAACAAGTTTGATATTTCTGTATGGCATTCTTGGGGCTGAGTTTTACTTTGGAATTTGTAAGTTCGAGGCTACTGAACTTGACTATCAATTTTGTAGAGGCACTAACCTGGGCAAACTTTAGGAGTAAACCTACGAAACGCCGACATGGATACAAATGCAGTGTTTAAGAGACTAGTTCAGTCAGTGTAACGGCGAGACGAAATATGTCAGAACAAGAAGATATGGCAGAGTACCTAGTCACCTTGTTGATAGTATCGAGCGGGAACAATATTGACACAGAGAAAGTTTTGTCGTGTTATTGCTCAGACCGTCTAGACCATCATTGACCTCTGATTTTGGAGAACATGTCCTGCCTTATCTGTATAATTGAGAACTTATGTCACTGCTTTACTTAAGACCCCTTTGCAGAAACCATAGAGTTTTGTTGAATCACCTCGCAGGTGAGAATGTAGATCACTTGGCTCTTGTGTGTGTCACTGCAACTGTGCTCAAAAGTTTGAAGAGATTGCATGCGCATTGTATATGTGCAGATAATGCTCAAGAACGCTAACCGCCTTGCTTTTCTTGCTGGTATAAAACTCAAAATATTACATGATCATATCTATGTACAATTCTTTCACTCATCCAGTAGTGTGGGTATCCGTAATCATATCAACTCCATCCTTCGTACATGCTTAGAAAAAGCTTCGGAGAACCCTCTTAGGGGCATCAGCCCAGACGAAGGGCTCCTTGGGCTCCTCCTCCTCAAGCCAGACAGCACCGCTGGCCAGGTCCATCTCAGCGGGGCGGACAAACATCTGCCACTTGCGTGTGCAGATCTTGTAGCCGAGGTAGAGAAGGGCAACAGAGAAGAAGGCGAGGTAAGAGCTGAAGAAGGCCTCGGCGTTGGGAGAGGCGCCGGAGGCAGGGTAGAGAGCAGTGTAGAAAGAGGCGATGAGGGCGAGGATGTTAAGACCGAGACCGAGGTAAGATCCAGCAACGCCGAAGGGGGTCTTGTAGGGAATGAGGCCAAGGTTGACGCCCTGAGCCTTCATACCGGCACGCATGCGGATGTGGGCGAGACAGATAGAGCCCCAGACGAAGAGGAAACCAAGACCAGTGAGGGCCAGGAGCCAGCCGAAGATCTCCATGCCCTGAGGAGCAGCGCCAATGTAGGCAAGGAGACCGAAGGCGATCTGGAGGATAACACAGTAGAGAGGGCGGCCCTTGGAGTCAATGTACTTGAAGAAGTTAGGAGCCATGTTGCGCTCAGCCATAGCCTGGATGGTTCGGGTGGAACCGAAAGTGCAGGAGTTGGCAACAGAGAGAACAGCAACAGTGATGACAGCGTTCATGATGCTAGGCAGGACCTTAATACCGGCATCTTGGATAGCAAGAACGAAGGGAGAGGCCTTGGTGTTGGCACCGCTGGCACCCATCAGGCGAGGGTCATTGGCGGGGAGGATGAGACCGACGATGAACAGGTTAAGAATGTAGAAGATGGCAATTCGCCAGAAGACCTGCTTGCTAGCCATGGGGATAGACTTGCGGGGGTTGGCAGACTCAGCAGCAGCCAGACCGACCATCTCAGTACCACCGAAGGAGAAAGCAGCGACGACGAAGACAGCGCAGAAACCCTTGAAGCTGGTGAAAGCACCAGGATCGCGCCAGTACCTGACACCGATGTAGCCCTGGTCGCCAACACCACCGCAGTTGATGACAATACCGAGGATGATGAAACCAACACAGGCGCAGATCTTGATGATGGAGAGAACAAACTCAACTTCACCGTAACCCCGGACACCGAAGATCTGAATGCCCATGAGGACAACAAGGAAGACAGAGACCCAGACAGCCATGTTGATATCTTCTCTCCAGAACCTGATGGTGATGGAAGCAGCGATAAGTTCGAAAGGCAGGACAGTCAACCAAGCGAGAGCGTATTGCCAACCCATGGCAAAACCCCATGAAGGATCGACGAAGCGGACGATGTATGTGAAGAAGGCACCGTTGACGGGGTAGAGGACAGCCATCTCAGCGAGGGCCAAGCATGTGCAGAGAAGCATGATACCGATGATGAGATAGCCTATGAGGAGAGCAGCAGGGCCACCCTTCTGGAGGGCACCACCTGAGCCGACGAAGAGACCAGCACCGATAGCGCCACCTAGACATGTTAGTTATGAGGTTGGGAAGTAGTTGAAAAGTGAAGTCATACCGATGGCAATCATCTGCATGTGTCGGTTCTTGAGATCTTGCTTGAGACCACCGTTCTTGACCTCGCCAGTCTCGACATCTCGTGTTTCAGAGACATCGAGAACGGCCTCCTTGCCGTAATCGGTGGGAGGAGTAGAAGCCATGGCTACTAGCTGTGGAGGTGGTGGTGGTGGGAGGAGAGAGAAGTGTATGAGAGAGTGAGAGTGAGAGAAGGAGGAGTGAGTGTTGAGAGTGATGCTCTTGGTTCTTCTATCCCGGAATGAGGGAGAAGGCCTCAGTATTTGTACTCATTTTGATCGACGATGTTGCACAATATACCGAGACTATGGAACTGCTCTCCATACCGTTCTAGATTTGGTGGCGCTGGGGTCTGCCAGATGCCAGTTGGAGTTGGAGATAGCAAGGATGGGTCAAGGGGGGGTAGTCTAACGTTAGTCTTATTGTTAGCGTGTTGGTTCAACTTGGAGGAAATGGTGTGCAGAACGGGCAGTCTAGCCTTTCTTGTTTTGCCCCAAAGAGTTTATCTCTGAGGCTAATCGTTAGGCTGCTGAAGCCATTGGCTCTTCAACTCCAAGCTACAGTATCATGGTGGGTACAGGATTTTCATGTCCACCTTGGGAGCTTGGAGCACAGCAGCCTAAAGGTCACACTGCAGTAGTGGCCTGCCCCCCCCTTATCTCGTTCCCGTCTTGGTTCTGCTTGTCTTTCTCTCGACGAGCGCGAGAAGGCTCCGTAGTCGAGAATCATGTCGACCTTGACCGGGCCGGTTCTGCTTGGCTCGTGCTGGTAAGGACATGACAACGGTTGATACGGCGCTTAACTCGCCTCTCGTTTGACGTTAATCTAGATAGCGCATCTGATAAACGAGTCAGCATGGTCAGCCAGCAATCAATCAATTTGAGTTGTTTCTTACGTTTCCCTCCCTCAGGATAAGGTTATTCACCAATACTACCCAAAATGTGTCAGATCCTTGTCATGCTGCAATCCTTTGGAATTAACTCACATGGGGTCGTGTTGCATCGTATGTATGTATCCTTGCCGACGCCCTATTACAGTACGAGTCAACCTCTCGGCAGCTTTCCGTTGACTTTCATAGGCAGTTGACTGCCATTAACCGCGCTCCTAACGCGGAGTCAATGACCATTTCAACGCCACGTCCGTAACGCTTGTTCAGTGGCCCCGTAAGCACTTTCAGCTTCTTTCGGAAGGTCGACATCATTACCAATGGCCCTTGTCCCTCTTCGGAAATCCCCTGGCGGTAGTAATCAACTGATGACTTGTGTCGTATTGCAAGACACATGCTGTCATTGTGAACCAAATGTTCGGGTCCGGCCCAGTGCTGCCCAGACCTTGGGATCTGCAGACAAGACTTGGTTTGGTGTGCTGCAGAACTTGGCGATGCGATGCCAATAGATCGCCAAGCACCTTCGAGTCTCCAGCAGCAGAGAGCAAAGCAAAGCAAAACTTGGGGATGCTTTGGCTTGCTTTGGTTCTCCCCCACATGCTCCAGGGCACCCTCACGCGGTCACGTCTCGTTCAAAGAGGGTGGCAAGCTCGAGCTAGCCCTCAAGCTAGAAGACTTCCAGACTACCCTCCTCTTGTAGTTGACATGTCCCTGATTGGCCATGAATGGCCCGCAGCTTCGGTGGTATCAATGAATCTGGAACTGTACCCATGTCCCAACAGCCCTAGGACCAACTAGCAATTTGGAGACTCCTTCCCCTCTCCCGCTGGCTCTCAGCTGCTGACCGTCAGCCAGGGGAAAACGCTATCTCTTAGCTGCCCTTATCGAAATTTTCACCCTCATACCTACCATCGGTATCTCCTTGATTGGGCCGCCCATATCAATCGTGGCTTGAGAAATCTCCTCACGCTAGAATTTCCCCTCATGAAAAAAAAAAAAAGTCAATTCAAGGCAAGCTAACAATGAGGCTCAACTTGCTCAAGAGTCTCGTTACGTTATGTCTTCTTGGTTTTCTGGGGAAAATGGATACGATGCGATGGTCGCCACGAGGCCTCCCCAGATCCAGACTCATAATCTGGGGATTCTCCAGACTCTCGAGTCTAGACACTCAACATGTTGATTCCATTACGAAATCGTTTCCGCAGCATCTTGATCCTGTTTCTGGGGTAGAGTCGAACGAGGTTTGAGGGTAATCTCAGTCTCCCTGGTTCGCTCGGGGAGATCCATAACACTAACGACTCCAATTATTAGCCTCTTAGACCTAACTTGTTCAAGAAGGTGTTGACACATAAGATGCGGAGAAAATGCTCAATGTTTCCACTGCGGAACCGTCAGCAGAATCTAGACCTCTCACTTCCCCACAGCAATGTTTGGCAGGGGTAGGCTTCAGTCTTCACAGGCTCCTCTCGTGTGGAAATTCCACGTGAAGCCATCGCATAACATTTGTTGTCCTCAAATGACAACTGCTGCCTTCCATCATCGTCATGGAACGGTTTGCCCGGTGGCGCTCCTAGCATCCATGCTCCCACTAGCTGAATTCTTGTGCCGGCTCTGGCCATTTCAATACCCACAATGGTATGATTGAGAAGTCGATATTGGTTGGTTTGTTCTTTCTATTTCGTAATGCATTACCTCGAGATTGCCATGGGAGTGAACTCCACTCCGTCCATTTTCGGTGTTGGGAGCCATTCAACATTCCCTCTCTCATACCGCGAAAGCCATACAGCGTCCCCGTTAACAACCTCCAATGCCTCCCGCACTTCAACGTTTCGTTCCAAAACGTCCGAGAGCAAGTCAAGAATGTCATCAAACATTTCTTCGTCAACCTGAACATGAGATACGAGAGCTGTCAGTAGCTCAACCGTACCCTCCCACACTCGCGCTGGTGACGCAAATTTTCCTAAGCTACCTGAAGATGGTGCGACTATTTGCGTTAAAGGCTTGCCGCTTAGACTATCGCCATTTCTCAGGGGTATCAACACTCGGCTATCGTCGCTTTCTTTCCCCCACGTAGTGCCAGCTTCCCCATGGGGTCTGACCCAACTCGGTGGAGCGGAAGCTTGCTGTTTAACCTTTCGGCACCAATCTCGAAGCCATTCAGCCCAGTCAGTCTTGAACCGAGAGCTAAGGAAGTCCCCCGCAGCAGCGCAGAGCCCAGCAAGCGCGCGGCATGCCTCGACCACGATATAAGCTTCTGGGTCATGCAGCCTGTCGATCACTACTGGCCAGATCGCGTTAACGAGGGGCAAAAACGCATCTTCATCGGGAGCCAAAGCAGTGGATGCCGTTGTCAGGAGCTCAAGCAAGGATCTTCGCAGTGATGGTGTCGGGGAGGTGAGGTAATGTTGCGTGAGGTTTGCCACTCTCAGCAGAAGCTGGTATGTTGGTGAGTTTGGTGGTTTTTCTGGTTCTGGTGGAGGATCAGCTGCCTCGTTGCTACCATTCTCGTTCTTTTCTTCCTTCCACGGTATCTGTGGATGGCCTTTCACTTCTTCTGTTTCCATCTCATCGAGTGCCGCCCGCTGCCTTCGTTTCTCCAAAGTATCCAAGAGCTCAGAGAGCCCAGGTTCTTTCTTGTGGACTTTTCGATGGTCTGGTTTTGAACTCGCCTGATGTTCCAACAACAACATATCCGAGCGAACGCCCTGATTCACAACCTCCTTGAGCACGACAAACAGATTCTCGACAAATACTGGATATCCGTGGAAGTTATCTAAAGCCCCGAAGATAGAGTCTATAACATCGTCTAGGTAGGGAACCAGTCGGGGGCCTGCAAGTCGGACCATCATGGTCAAAACGTTGATCGAGGCAGGTGAGATGTCCAGGCTGTTCAGCCTCAACGAAACGGAATTCACCATGTAGTCCACATTCTGGATGATAAGCTCCGAGACGTTGGCATATCCGCATGAGGTTGCTATACTGTTCAATGTAACAATAGCATGCTTTTGCAGATTGGGGTTGTTGGAGCCTAAGAACGTTGCGATGGGAAACAAAACATCAATCAGTTCGGGGCGAAATGACTCTCCGGCTCGCTGTGCTGTGTAGGCAGTTGCTTCTAGGGCTAGAGCCTCTAGCCGCCAGTCGACAGGTTCTACATCTGTGTGCCGGTCGAGAATCTGCACCGATGTTGTGTACAGCTCATTGAATATGGTGTCAATATCCTGAGAGGGGTCGGTTATTGATGACAAGTTCAAGAACATTTCTGCTTCAGCAGATGATCTATGACTCGCCTTGATAAGTTCAAAGCAAAGCCAAAAAGTAGCGACTTGGCTGTCTGAGTTATCAGAGTCCTGGACTTGCTCCAACATAGCACCAGCAAATCTTGCTTGCTGAGATGATGACCCCAGAAATACAATGAGTGATGCCATCTCATGGCGGATATTCTTTTGCGATTCGGAGGGCAGCAAGACGGGCTGGTATTGAACATCCTTTTGCTCTGCCGATGCTTCCCCACTGCCTATCAGTCGAACGTCCATGTTCTCGTTAGTTTCTGAGGTTCTTGATGCTTGCATTAGAGATATAACACTATCTCGTAGCATAATCGACATAGATTCGTCCAGTGTCGACGATTGTATCTGTAAGTCTTTGATGAGCTCAAGACCCTTCAATACATTTCGTATTGCGTCTCGCTTGACATCTTCATCCGCTGATTGCATCAGCCGTGAAAGACTTGACATCCAGTTATATGTCGTCGTTTTGACAATTTCACCGAGTTCAGGATAGATGTTGACAAGATCTTGTAAACTAGTCTGTGTCAAGGACATCTTGTTCTCGGTCTCCCCAAGCATCATGGCCGTCTCGACAAGCATGTTTGCACAGTTGGACAGCGTGCTGTGGCATTCATCCAATATGGTCACGCAAAGCTTGTTGAGGGCATTCTTCACCTCAGCAGATTCATGACAACGTAGTTTCATAACCGTTGAGAGGGCTTTCTTGACTTGCATAGTGCTTGCCTTGAGCCAAGCGGGAGATAGAATTTCGTTATCCTCGGCCCCCTCTTGATCAGTTTCGATTTTTGTCGAGATTGACCGCGTCCGTAGATCAGCCAATACACTTGTCAGTACCAGACTCACTGTCTCGAGACATTTGGCAAGGACAGTGCTCTTGTATCGGTTAGGTGAAGATGTGACTTTGGCGAGTAGGGAAACGGTGCCAGGCAGGAAACTAGCCAACGCAGCAGGTTCTTTCACAGTATGGTACACTGCTTGGAGGGCACGCAGTGCTTCCTGTTGAATCTGAGGCGTTGCACCGTCTACCACTCCATTCAACATGATAGTTACGCCGTGCCCGAGAGCCGGTATCGACTCTGCCTCCGAAAGCCCTGATGAAGCTGCGGCCGATAAACCAGCTGTGTTGAAGAGCGCTGTCAGCCCACGGAAAGCTTCCAGAACTGTCTCCTCAGCGACAGGGCGTGCTGGGGTTGAGCCAGGAGTTCCATCGATAATGAAAGTCAGAAGGCTCAGAATCTGTCGTACAAGCTCCGCAGAAAGCTTTGTCTTCCAGCCGTGCGCAATGAGAATTGTAAGCGTCTTGATGCAGTTCTCGATCAAGGGCATGGGATATTGATCCATCTGGCGAAAGATGTGATGAAGAGGGAAGAAGACATATTCAGATAACTTCTCATCCAGTACTAGCGGGTTCCGGCTGATTTGCTCATTGAGGAGCTCCAAAAGTCGACCTGTCTGCTCACCAAGCTCTCGAGAAGAAGATGGTCCGTCGGCCTCACGGATCGCCAACTGACTTATCCTAACGCAACATGGTTTAAGCTAATTCGAGTCAGCATTTTCTTTGGGACTTGCGGATGGTTACTTACTCTTTGGAAGAACTCGGTCCTCTCCTTACTACTGGCTGTTGATTCCATGGTTGATGAAGCAAAGAGCTTCTGCTTGTCTATTCATGCATATTCTCCACAGACGAACCAAGGATTTAACGAACACGAACGCGAGTACGTAGGGGCAGTAGGATGCAGCATACAGGTTTGGTTGAGAGGAATAGATAACTTATAGCTTACACTAGAAATGTAGAGCGATGAAGAGATCCTGGTTTGGTGGTTTTATCCAGAAGGACAAAATTGGAGTATGGAGGGGTCCGTTGCCAGTAAAGAGCGGTTTCGCTAAATGAGGCCGTGTAAGAACGCCGCTCTAACACAGTGAAAGAAATCCCCAGAATTAAGGAGAAGCCTTGTATCTCTTAACATCTCAATCACTACTTACTGAATGCCAGCAGCGTATATGATATCTTGTTTGTTAGAAGATCCCTGCGCTCCTGATATTTCAATCACTTCTTTGGGCTCTGGTGAGCCTGTTCTGCCCCTCTCATGATGCAGCTCTCACACTGTGGAGTACGCCCACCCCACTGTCAACTTCTTAGGAACTTGATGCCTGCAACAACCATCAGGAAACTTATACTAAACACCAAATCACACTAGATTCTCTTTCCTATCTAAGCCTTCTTAGTGATCTCCGAGTAAGTGTGCAATGATATGATCCCTGTGAGAGGCTAGAAAATAAGCTTATATATACCTCAATGGTCCTGCAGTAAAGCTCCCCTCTCTTTCTTCTGAGGAACAATCTTCTATCATCGCAACAATCCTCTACACCAGCTGCCAAAATGTCCCCTTCTGGCCCTTTCCAAGTCACTGTCCATCCCTTTGAGTCCAAGTGTCGAAGCTCGGCCGCCTATGAAATTGGTCTCACTTCAGCTCCCAATGCCATTGTGTTCATCGGTGGGCTTACAGATGGACCTCACACTATTCCTTATACCCGGCTTCTAGCTCAGCGTCTGGAGGAAGCAAAGGATTTGGGCTTCTCCGTTATCGAATTCCGTATGAGGAGCTCTTTCTCGGGTTTTGGCACTTCGAGCCTCTCCAACGATGTTGAAGACATCTCTGCTTTAGTCAAGTATCTACGAGGAATTGGCAAGGAAAAGATCGTCCTATTTGGTTCCTCAACTGGCTGCCAGGTAACTAAACTATTCCCTTGTCGCTACGGTTCATGGTCATAGCTCTTCTGACCAATTGCAGGACTGCATCGAGTATGCCAACTATGCCAAGCACAACAACGAACCTGTCGATGGCTTCGTTATGCAAGGTCCGGTATCGGATCGCGAGACACTGGATTTGATCTTCCCAGATCCTCAGCCGAGTCTTGATCTCGCCGCAAAGATGATTTCTGAGGGCAAAGGCGGTGATTGTATGCCTTTTGACATGATTCCTGCTGTTCTGGGAGCTCCCATTTCGGCGTATCGGTTCCAGTCTCTGGCGAGCAAAGGGTGCGTTCAACGGTGTCCAGCGATCAGGATGACATGAATTAATTGATGAACAGCGGTGACGATGATTACTTTTCATCGGACCTACCCGGTGATGTCGTTGAAAGGAATTGGTCTCGGTTCAACAAGCCAGTGCTGGTTCTCCATTCTGCTGAGGACGAGTTTGTCCCAGATCGCATCGACCAGGCTGCGAGCAACAAGAGGTATAAAGCGTTGAACCCGGCCGTCAGTCGGTTATCGGGGCTGATTCCTGGCGCAAGCCATACCGTTGATCAACCCCCAGCGCAGGAGTGGCTTTCCAAGACGGTAATCGAGTGGCTGAAAACCGAAGTCACTTCTCGTGCTGATTGAGATTGCTTGCCAAGATGTATTGGCAGTCACGCGAACAAAAGAGAACATATTGAGGACTACGAGTTGTACAAGCAATTGACGTGCTTTTGATCTATGGATATGATACATAAAAGCATCAGGTATAGCAATAAGTCAGCCACATGAGGCTACTCAAACTCTGTGCTCCAGGGTAAGACGACATTGGCTGGGAATGGGAGTGATCTCACCTAAAGTCCGTACTTACGGAGATTGACTATCTCCATTTGCACATCAGTAAGCAACCCCACTGAGCAGCTTGAGCCTGGTTTAGTGCCCAGGCTAGGGGAGGAAAGAAAACTCAGGATCTTGATCCTAGGTGACAAAAAGACTTAGGTAACTTAGCATAAGGTTAGGAAGGACTTAGGATACCCTTTGCTAAGTTTATTTTGACACCCCATACTAAGGTCTGGTCTTTTCTTGCTCCCCGAGGCAGACCAACAGCCCAAAAATCTTTCACGAACAGCGCTTGGATCTCACCGGCTCCCCGCATAAATCAACAACACCATGACTGAGAGCCGACGTTGCACAGCAGGGGCTCTCTTCTCATAGTCCACGGGCGTGCATGAGCGTGTTCGCTTAGGGAGCGAGGGGGGCAACATATGTATCCTCAGTGTTGCGATGCTCACGCTTCTCATGCTGCGGGCGGCGGTGACAGTATTGCATTGTTACAGTCCCAAGACGAAAACGAGTTCTCCTCCTCTTTACTCCTCAGATCACCTGCTTGCATGGCTGAGTGATTCGTCACTTCTCGCTTCAATCATGCAGTCTCGCGTGCAAAGAGAAAAGAGTCGTCAGAATACGTGACATCCTGGTCGTGAAGCCCATTAATCCTAGGGCTCAGACACGGCACAGTCTCGCAGCCTACTTACATCCTTGACAAAGTGAGTGAGCAGCCCGGGCTTCACGGGATGTATGTATGTATGCATGTATGCATGTATGTATCCGCACATATCTCCATCTGCAACTATATACATACAGTACACGGAAAATTGGTGGCTTGGTCAGAACTCATATGAGCGCCCTCAAAGTTCGCTTCCCGTCTTATTCTGTTGCTGTCAACATGGTTCTCCTGGGAATCCTTGGCTCAGTAAGACCGGCCTGTTCCGTTCATGGCCCTGAGACTTACATGCTTCTTGTTGTGATTGGCAAGTCAGGCATTGGTATAATAGTATTCGTCACCCTCTCCTATATGGTTACTTGGTGACAGATCACTAATACAGACCAGTCAGTGCTTAATGAAATTGGACGGGAATAAAATGTTTCATTTCTCTGATATGCTGAAACATGGTCCCTCACATATCAAGCTTAAAACACCCTATGTTCAACTCTTGGGTCTCACATAGGCCAAGACCTAATCAACTCGTAACTCGTCCTCTCAAGAGACGACACCGAAACCCGAGCACGGAACTAAAAGCCACCCTATTCCATGTTACACGAGGATTTGGATACGACTTCGCAGTGCAAGTATACGTATTTACAAGGATCGTTTGCTATTTTCAGCCCTTGAAGGATCTTCCCCCAACGGATCTCACTTCTCGGTATACATCCAACCAAATCAAGAAACCGGGCCAAGGGATATTCGAGCCCCGTGCCTTCTAATCTGACGTATCTCAAAGTCTCACTTATCGGTGAGGATGGTTCTTGTCTCGCGATTCCCACTGTGAGGTTGCAGAATAGAAGGGTTGAAACGGAATTGTCAAGGGAACAAATGTTGATATTCCTCCGGATAGTAAACTAACAAGGCACGTTCGCTTGGGTACACCATCCGGACGTGTTATCTCGAAACATTGCTGGCAATGTGCTACCTACTGAGTCACATTATTCCCGGGATGTGTTTCTTTACAAGGCGAAGCTTCAAGGGTCTGCATTGCTCGGTTGAGCGTAAGCAGGCTGCCTAGATATCTAGGAATGGAATCACAGTAGCGTTGTATGCTGACCGCAAGTGATAGTGGTGAGTTGATGTTCATGCCGTCTCGCATGTTTCTATACCCGATAATTCCGGGGAAAGGATTCGTTGTCATGTGCGGTAAGCACAGGTGCAAGTTCTTGTCAGCCCCCAACTTGATTGTCAATATTGGTTATGGATTCAGCTCCCATCTCATAGACGAGTATCCGAGTTGGTTGCCTGTTGTGAGAGTACAACTCCCCTTTGGGTGATGTGACCGCTCGAGCGTCCCGATACCGCGGTTCGGGAAATGCAAGAGGGAGGCAAAGCTGTACTCAAATTGTATATTGATCATGGAGATCTCTTTTGTTGGTGTTGTCGCGGGCCGATTACAGCCAGCCAAGTACCGCACAAGTCCGTGAGGTTATGGATAGGCTAATTTGACAACCACATGTTGCCTCTAACAAAGAGCGTGTGGCTTGATTGTGATACGCATCGTTGTAATAGCCGTTGCTGAAACATGAGAACTTGATTGGCATAGATAATAAGCGCGATACAAGGCAAACGGTGAGTGATGCGAGGTGATGATGCTGGGGTGACGGGATCTTCAAAGTCAATCGCAAGCTACGGCCAACTCAATAGCCTTATTTCCTCTCTCTCAGTCTTGATCTCACACTTGTATTCTCGTCTCGTCTCATCTGGCAATATCGAGCTAACACTAATCGACACCAACAAGTCATTAAGAACCCCTGCTTGTGTAACCCGAAGCTCTGTGCAGCCATGAACTAACCAACCCATGCAAGGCGCCCATGCATTTTTGAGGCTGAAGGGTCAGCATGTGAGCAGCCTGGGTTCGACTATTGATGCAAGTCGCTGGTATTGTACTGTGAGGCAAGGGCATGATACTACTGCAGTGCAAGGCAAAGGCCAAAGACCTTTGTTGTCGAGTCTACCTATCCAAGTACCTCTCAAGTCTCACAACTTAGAGGCTCTGATTCGCGCATGACGGTTCACGTCATCCATGAGTTGACAAAAGCGTCACGGAGCAGTCTAAGCGAGCGTGACGAGTAGCGGACTAATGCTGATGTGATGCTACTCAAGATTTCCCAGGTTTAATGGTGATACCGTGGTATCATGAATTGGATGGCAGTGTGTGTTGTTATCTTGCTCATGATCAAGTTCGCCGATACTTACTACAAATGGCCAAGACTGATATCAACCTTGAGATGCCTGAGAAGTTGTCGCTACCAGTATCACTTGCTCAATCACAGAGGGCAGGCACTCGATTTAAGTGAAGTATTACTCGAAGCAGTCAAGATACCTACTATGGTTTTTAAGAATGTTATTGTCATGGTCAGGCAGACTCAAGCTACTAGGTAGCTATCCGTAAGGTATAAGTGATTGCTATGTAGAGCACAGTAGATACACGCCCCAAGAGCCATCTACTCACACAGTACTCCAGAAACTCAGGACCCGCAGGCATCCGTCATTAGTTGGGCACCATCCTCCGACTCTGACTCCGACGTTACGACATCGCAACTTTTTCTCTCCTTCCAACCAACGAAACTCAACCCCAAACAAACCCCAGAAGAGCCACATTTCTTCAGCTCTCCCTAGCAACAACAGCCGAGCATCCCGTTCCGTTTCGCACGCCTACTATTCTCCGATTCGATTTGCTACTCGTACCACGTTGACATAGTCCCCACTACTCAAACGCATCACCCACTTTCCGAGCTTTCGCAATGGCTGGCAAGAAGGGTGACAACAGCAAGAAGGTAGCGGGCAACGCTCGCAAGGCCGAGGCCGCCGCTCAGAAGCAGGCCGCAAACGACGCCCGTCAAGAAGCTGCCGAGGAGGAGAAGTGGAACAAGGGCGCCAAGAACAACTCCAAGAAGTGAGTCCTGATGTCGCTCGAGGGCGCAGCTCTGAGTTGCTGACATCGCTTGTAGGGAAGCTCAAGCCGCCAAGGCTGCTGAGGCTGAGAAGAAGAGGGCCGAGAAAGCTGCTCTTGAGGCCGAAGACGACGCCAACACCCCCGGAAAGGCCCCCAAGAAGTCCAAGGCTCCAGTCAAGAAGTCGCGCGGTCTTGATCTTTCACAGCTCGACGGCGACGATAAGCCCTCTGCCATCAGCGCATCCGGTATCGACAACGCTCTCGACGCTCTGGCTCTGACAGGCGGCAAGGACGAAAAGGTCGACCGACATCCCGAACGCCGATTCCCCGCCGCATTAGCCAAGTACGAAGAGCGACGACTCGAGGAGATGAAGAAGGACGGCAGCGGTGTTGGCCTGCGTCTGGATCAGAGAAAGACCAGAATCAGAAAGGAGTTTGAGAAGCACCCCGACAATCCCTTCAACCAAGTCACGGCTTCGTACAACGCTACGAGGGACGATGTGGCTACGATCCGGGCACAGGAGAAGGCCAAGATCGAGCAGCGCCTCGGACACTAAATCAGGTCTTTGTTTCTTTTATTGGCATTTGCGGGATACAATCATGAGAAGAGGACATGCATGGCTGAGTTTAAAAGTTTCATGACGGAGTCCTTGCTTGGGAATGGACCATGGCTTGCATCTTATTGAGATGAAGGTGCTGCTACGATTTACGATTACGAGTTTATAGGAAGGTACTCAGAGGATAAGATTTGCATAGACAAATGCTTTTATTCGTTTTGTTCTTCGGCATCGCGATATCACAACTTACCCCACCAGCATGAGATGACCCCGCGGTTAGCCCATGGCAGAATCTTTGCAACTGTAGGGTAGTGGAAGCGGTATCATGACCTTGGATCTAAAGCTGTCATGATACGTATTACAGCGTGCCTATATTTCCTAAAGCTCTTATAAATATGGTGAACCGCATTTCCGTGAGCCAGCGTTGCTCACAATAGTAATAGTGACGCTCTTTTTGACTTGACCTGTATTTGGTTCACGACTTACAGCGCATTCACACCCCACCATATTGTTAGCTGTAAGCCTTCACCGCCTGCCACATAGCACCCGAGAGCTCTCAAGCTTGGAGACCTTACAACGACAAACAAATGCGACACGATCTCTAAAGCCAATTCACTTCCCTACGCCTAGCTCATCATATAACACAACTCCACGATACACAGCATCTCGATACGCGATTGCGCCTGTAACACCAATGCCGCCATTCAATAATATGAGCGCATTGCCATCGCTGCGCAAACAACAGCTCCTCTCAGAATTGTCTGTTCTCTACCAAGATACAGCGTGAAACACTGCGTTAACATTTAAAATCAGCGCTGGACTCAAGCAAGCATGTCCTGAAGGCATATTTGTTAGTCTCACCCCAGGCGATGCCACGCTCTGGTCTGGTGTTCTCTTCGTTCGCAAAGGTAACCAACACGCATACTTCCTCGACTCTAGGCCTTCAACTATGATACTGATCTTGTGATTCTTATAGGCCCCTATTGCCCTGCTATACTCAGATTTCAAATATCATTCCCCGACTCGTATCCCCAACTCCCACCTCTCGTCGTCTTTTCGACAGACATGTTTCATCCTCTCATCACACCCTTAACAACATACATGTACACAACCGACATCCAAGAAAGCGGCACAGTGAGTGCCTCGGATCAAGAGCGACTACCACCAGGAGGCTTCAGCTTGCGCCATGGATTCCCGGACTGGTTCGGACGAGGGCGACGGAGTATGGTGGAAGCGAAACAAGCGCCTGTAACGAGTCCTGGTTCGACCAGTAACTCAACAACATCAGCAAATCCACCATCGGGAACACCTTCGTACATGCGCACTGGAAAAAAGAGTGTCTCGGCTTATGAGGTTCTACACTACATCCGCAGTGCCTTTGATACAGAAGAAGTTCTCGACTCGGTACCCCTCGCGGCGGCAGGGAACCCAGGAGCTTGGCACGCATGGAGAACGCACCGCAAAGCAACGGGGAAGCTGGTGGAAGATACAACTGCGGAGGAAGAGCATAAGGAACAAGAGCAGAGCGAGCATAGGCCAGAGAGCGTAAAATCGGGGTCGTCTACGGCTACGCCCAGACGACCTGGAGAATGGAATTGGGATGGAGTCTGGGAGGATAGAGTCAAGAAGAACGTTTCTGCAAGCTTGTCGGAGCCCGTCCTCTATGGAGAGACCAAGAATTCCGATGACCTGGTAAGTTTTTCTATCCCTATCATGGCTAGCGAAAGAGCTCTGCTAATTCTATGTAGATCAAGTTTCTTGCAATGGAGGACACCGATATCGACTCGGTGAAGGACAATCTGCGTCGAACACTTGGGCAAGCTACATGAACTTCAATTTGACTTGCCTCCCTATATGCTTTAGTCTCTGGTGTTTTCGACTGCTTCCATTTAGATGCAGCCTTGCAGTTGTGCCTTAGGTAGCTGCTGCTCAAGGGCATTGTTCTCGACACCAGGGCAGTAACTCTGCACCTCTTGTCTTACCTTTAGCACAGCATGATCTTCCGTTTACTCTGTTCGCTCCAATGGCAAGAGCAACTCTGATACCCCTAAGATCCCTCCCGAACTTGCTTTATGCTTCGTTGATCTCCAGGAGTTGAATCTCAACCAAGAATGTTCATCACAACAACAACATCGTCTTCATCCTCTTTGTATGCATAAAGCATGCTATTGTTGCATCTCAAAACTTTGATCATTCTCAACATTCTTGCAATCTTACATTACTTACCGCATCGTATAAGTTCCCTGACCAGAACGGAACAGCCACCGTCGTTGACCATAAACTATATGAGACTCGCAAAGGCCCAGATAAAAGGCTCACCGATTCCATTTCACTACTTAAAAGGACCAAAGATAAACATTCAAGGGAAGGACCAGTCTCATCCGCCACTACAGTATACATCACGATGTCGAACCAGAGTTACGAAGATCTGCCCTATTGGGGCACTTGCGCCTCTGATCCCAGCTTTGTCTGCGAAAAGCCGAGTCCTTTGAGAATTGTGAAAGCTGAACAGAACATGAATAAGCGGCCTACGGCAAATCATTCTAACCAAGGTAGCTCCAAACACAGGCGGTCAATTCAGGGGGATGGGTCTCTTACAGTGGCCAAGAGGCGAAAGATCAACCCAGGACAAGCAGATGCAGATAAAGAAAACTTAAGATGGCCACATGATGACCCAGGTATGGGAGAGCAAGGAAGTCCTACCTTGCACGAAGCCAAATGCTAGATGCAGAATGATGATAGTCCACCCCTGCGCTTTGGGGTCACACCCTCACCCCAGCTATCAGTCAGGAAGACGAGACAGACGCGCCCAGAGCCCAGGGGCCAACTGGGGCAAGGCCACCCGTTTTATTCCCCGATATCAAGTGAATTGCCTGGGGTGTATGATCTGCGGCATCCAGTCAAGGCCCGCGCACCTCTGACCAACATATATGACAGGGCTTTCATGTCTAATGCAGAGTTATCGCTGGCGCCCCATATAACACGCCAAGAAGAGGAGTCGCCACTATTCAGAAGAAGTCCACCTGTGGCACTGACTGAGTCCTTCAATACCCTGCCCAGGCCAAGGCTAGAACGCTGGTCAACACCACAGATTACCATAACACCTGAGACTACGGCCATAGAAGAAGGTTGCCATAGATTTTGGGTGGCTATCGAGGTCTCAGTCAGACGTTGGCCGGAGAGTTCGCCGGAATGCCAACTAGGTGCCCGCTAGGAGCGGCCAGATCTATTCACGGATCTTGCTGGCTTCACGCAATGTGACCAAGAGAGTACGCATGAAAGCCCCTTTCTTGAACAAACAGGTACTGACGGTATACATAGCAGGGGATATTGGCGATGATGGTGGTCTCAACGATTTGGACGTCCAGATTCTGCCAACGGAAGAATCCTCGGTTGTCCGCATTCTTCAGGAACAGCCCTTTCCCATGTAAGTATATAGACGAACGAGATTGTCATACTGGCCAAGGCGCACGCTGATTCATGGGAATAGTCACCGCTTGGACTCCGGATCAAGCATCTTTCTTCTAGCTCAAGTGCAGGTCCGTATCTCACAGGGTATGCGGCGATACAGACAGAAGTACTCACGGTTAGAATCGGACAACCTGATAGAAGCGCTTAAGGAGGAGTTGGGTGATTCTACCGTGAGCTACATGACCGTGCGGCTGTCATATCGAAATTCGACGTTTCCCATGTGTCAAGATATGGGAATTGTGGAGGACGACATGTTCAGTATGCATAGCAAGATTGAGACATTGGCCACAGCCTCCATCAAACTCCACAATGCCATGTCGCTTTGGTCTCCTCCTCCAGTTTCAAGATCCAACCCACTATTGCCACTGGTAGAGAGACACTGGGGGACCACAAGTGCCAGGAAGGTAATGGCACAAATTGCTGCAGCAAAATACGATCCAAAGGATTCAGAGAAAACGTTCTGTTTGCAACAGAAGCATTCGGAAAAAGCTGGTTACAGCACACATGGAAAGCCCACTTGGAATTACAGCCGTACGCCTCGGATTCCTCCCAGAAAGGCAAGCCTTCAACGAGGCTGCACCGAGGTCGATCTTGATGATACAGAAAAGCACTCTCAATCTCTGATCAGATTGAGACAAGGCTCATCCAGATGTGGTAGCTATGCATCAAGCTACTTGTCGAGGCAGAGTCATGAAGGTCTGCCAGGGGCAAGAACCTTTAGAGGCGCGGGGGTGAACAATTCGGCCCATACACGACCGAAAGAAGAGCACAGCCGAGATGGAAGTGATATTCCTGCTACTCAAAACCGAAGAACCTTTTCTGGTAAATCTGACAGCAGCACGTTATGGAAGAGGCGGTCACTCGGCGCTGACACCCTCAGGGGCTTACTCCCTTTAATGGCGGGTTTGTCTATAACAACAAGGGAACGGGAAGCGGAGGAGCCCCGAGTAGCATCGCCAGCGCGCAGCAGAGGCAAAAAGGATGCAAGCAAATGGGGATGGGCGTCATGGTTCTAGACTGACCCAGGTAGTAGACAAAATGGAGAAGCCGTACACGTAATGAGATTCAAAGCTTTTTGTTGGATTATCTACGAAGAAAGCGGTATTGCTACCTTGTCTAAAGTTCGTCTTTCCAGGGGATAGAGATCTGAGCACCCTTTCGCGCAACAGTCAAGGCAGCAGCTCGATTGGCTGCCGCGACAGCTGCTTCGATATTAAATTGGCCATCTTTTGCGGCTACAACGGCCAGGGCGTAAGAACCAACAAAGGTATCACCCGCGGCTGTGGTGTCCACTACGGTCGTCTTAGTCGCCGGAAGCAATGCGCTCTGGCCTTGTTTATTGACGAAATAGACACCACGGCCTCCGAGGGTGATGATGACATTGTGGACTCCGCGATCAATGAAGACACGGCCAATGCGCTCCAAGCCTTGGAGGTCATCAAGCTCAGACTCTGCACATTCTGCAAGAATGGCGGCCTCGGTCTCATTAACAACGAGATGGGCCAGCCCATCGTAGGCATCCATAGGCAAGGGCTGAGCCGGTGCTGGATTGAGAAGGACAGGAACACCATCCTTTTTGGCAGCTTTCAAAGCCTGCATGACAGTATCGAAAGGAATTTCGAGCTGCATGATCAGAAGGTCAGGACGAGGGCCAGGAAGGGTCTCAAACTCAGCAGGCTGAAGAGAGTGATTGGCTTCAGGAGATAATATAATACGGTTCTGGCCAGAGGGCTCATCCACAATGATGATGGCTAGGCCAGACTTCTGGTCTTGGCGGATGGCTACAGAATCGACAGCAACGCCAAAGGAGCGAAGGCTGTCAAGCAGGAGGGTGCCATAAGGATCGGCGCCAACAGCACCCACCATAGAGACGACAGCCGAAGGATTGGACAGGTCCGAGTCTCGAGAGAGCTTGCCACAAGCAACAGCTTGATTAGCGCCCTTACCGCCTGGCGAAGTGTTGAAATGGTTTGAGGTGAGGGTTTCACCAGGAAGGGGATGATGTGGGACATAGGAAACGAGATCCATGTTGAGAGAGCCCAGAATGGTGATATGTGGAGTGCTAGCGTGAGAAGCCATCGTAGAGGTGGGTAGGAAGAGATTTGCTGAATGGATTATTGCGGCTGAATCAAGGCTGATGTTGCTTTCGCAGTATGATGCTGTCTGTGTGTAGGTAGTTGAGGATGTAGTAGTATCCGTACCCCGTAGTTGAATTGTCACGTCAGGGGTGAGTATTAACTAACAGCCGAAAGCCGATGGCCCGCGTGTCTGCAGATAGCGTCAGAGAGAGGCCGAGCGCAAAAGCAATGATTATTTGCTTTTCTCGCCGTTTGTGCACAAGGATTCGCCGGTGACGCCGCAAACTTTAAAGATGGTATGTTCAGCTTGCGGTGAAGAAGTTGTCAACTTGAGCTGCTGTTGTCAAGACCCGAGTCATGTGGAAAAGATGGATCCCGCCTGCCCGAGGAGGGTTAGAGAGCTGAGGGGCATGTGCAAGTGAAAGTCATCAAAGTTTGGTGTGGGGTTGTTGTGTCCTGCCTTCCTTGTCGCTAACAAAGCCTTTGTTTACCTGCAGATGGGGCAGCTACGATGGAAAGTGTTTTAAATTGAGAAGGAACTGTTTCTTCCAATCATACCTCATCCCTAGGAGCGTATTCTGCTTCGACCATCATGTACCTAAGGTAGCAAGACAGTTCCGCATCTCGTGGAGCATTATGTGCTGTAATGTACCCTTATTTAATTACTCCGTACTACAATGCCCAAAGGCACTATTGGACCTAGTCCTGATTCTAGGTGTATGTAACAGACCAGATTAAAGACAGTTATGACAAGACAAGTGCCGGCTCCTCAGTTTAGCGTCGGTACCTTATTGAGCCACATTGTCTCGCCCATCCTCTATTTCTGAGCCGCCGATCAGTAGCGTAGGTAGCTAAATCAGCACATGAATCAGTTCGACAACGACCTTGTACAGCTGCGGCAGCTAAATCCTTAGCTTAGAAGCAAGTTAAGTGCTAGCTCAGCGGACCCTTCTCGCTCCCTTTGTTTACTAAACGAGATGGTGCGCTCTGTTTCCCAGGGGTTAAGAGCTTATGGCGGATGCCTTGACTTTCGCGTAACAAGGTAACGCGGCCAGAATCTGGGCCCGAAGGAATGGAACCGAGGTTTGTAGAGGGAACAAAAGTAGCCAATTGTATCATGGGAATCGCTTTGCTGCAGACAAAATGTGACAACAACCGAGACAACCTAACAAGGCAATCATTTGCATCATATGAGCTGGTATTGGAGGATCAAGCTGATGTTCCTTAGGCTAAATAACCTATCTACAAACTGCGTCATATTATCGGCTAAAACCTTTTTCTGTATTAACAAGACAGTGGAGTCAAGTCCTTTGGAAACTGGTGGGTAATGTGAAGACTACCTTACAGCTCTAGCAATTCCTTATCTCTCATGCAACTAGGGTTAAAAGATGCACATGGGCAGGTGATGACGGGAAAGAAGATCAGCTTGTATAGGTATCACCGGTAACCAGAAGCTTCTTCTCTCCCACAATGCCTGTTCGACCGTAGCATTTTCTATCAGTCTCAACAATGATATATCAGAAAGCCTGCAACAGCGTTTGCTTTTAGAGGATGTCACACCTTCCAAAGCATTCCTTGCTCACTTTGAGTACTGGACAAGTACCTAGGTAGTAGCTACAAAGTATTTGACTTTGTTTGCTTCCAATACCTAAGTTGAGAGACTCGCAGCAGTTCCCCGACCATCCTTGGTTCACTTGCTAAATTCTTAGTTACCCGCCTTAAGGTGCTAATATTCAGCTACCACATGGGTCAATGACGGGTGGAACCTGAGAGATGCAAGGAAGGAACGCTGGATGGAGGTCATTCAATGCGGATGGCATGGTTCATAGTTGTTTGCTCTGTCCCTGTTGGGAATATGCCTGAGGTCATGTCGTGCGTGATTCAGTGAAGCAACGAGGTCATTGCCTGTTCTTCCATTTAGCTGAGCATCTGCTTACTTCCCTGGCTTGTTCGCTACAATTATAACCTCGACTCTCCCAAGTAATCCTCGTCTCTTCCATTCACTTAAAGTGATACAAACTCGAACCTACATTCGCAAAGCTCGAGTCATGATAGAGCACTACCCATCTCAGGCCCTCTCTGGGCTGACGCTTGCTATTGCCACTATTTTGCTTCTTACATGGGCCCATTGGCGCTCTCGACCAACGCTGCCACTACCACCTGGTCCGCCTTCTGAGTTTCTTCTTGGCCATTCCCGTGTTATACCCAAGGAGAATGCTGCAGCGGTATACGCGAAATGGTCGAAAGATTACAGTCAGTTCGGCCTCAGTACATGCAGATGAATATTTAGCCCCTGACATTACTTTCAACAGATTCAGATATCATCTATGTCCGGTCCCTGGGTCGTTCTACAGTCGTGCTCAATAGCGCAGATGTAGCCAGGGATATCTTGGACAAGAAAGGCGCCAATTTTTGTGACCGACCCAGATTTACGCTATTGGAAGTGTAAGCCAACCCCTGCTTCTAGAACGAAACTTGGCCCGAATACCTTGCTCATCTGAGCCTTCGATAGTATGGGATGGGGAAAGACCCTGACTTTTCTTCCTTTTGGAGAACATTGGCAAATGCACAGAAAGTTACTCCAGACCTCGTTCAGCAACACAAATGTCCGCCGATGGCACACTCTGCAGATAACTGAAGCCCGACGAACGATTCGGAATATACTCAAGAAGCCTGAAACTTGGGAAACATCGTTACGCAGGCTTGCGGTTGCCATCGTTCTACAAGTGAGCTATGGCACCCAAGTCCTCGAGGACGATGATCCCTACATCCAAATCGCCAACGATGCCATGTATGCCACTGGCAATGGTGGGGTTCCTGCCAATAGTATTGTTGATCTAGTTCCATTCGGTACAAGATATCCACACGATGGACCCGAAATCTCTAGGAGATTGTGCTAATGAGCCAGTCTAGTTCGTTACCTCCCTGACTGCATTGCCCGCGATTGGTCCCTGCGATTCGCCCGACAATGGCGCTGGGCTATCAAAAAGCTTCACGACGTCCCATTCGCTGCTGCGCAAGCTGAATATGTGAGTTGAAGGGTAGTGGATGACTTGGGAAAACACCTCAAGAACCATGCCACGTCTTGCCATGTAACTGACTTCCTTCTGCAGCACAGATATGACCATCATAGAAACACATCTCTAGCACATCACCTCCTACGTGAGTATAAGGACAAGGAGTCCCGTGGTCAGGAGCAACAATGGTCCCTTGATGATATCAAAGGGGCGGCTGGGGCAGTCTTTATTGCCGGAGCAGATACGGTGAGTCTATCCCCATAAGAGTTGATTTTTGAAAGCTAAGAACGTGGCCTCCAGACATGGGCTACTTGCGTAATATTTATTCTCAACATGGTTCTTCACCCGGAAATACAGGAGAAGGCGCAGCAAGAGCTTGATGCGGTGATTGGATCTGATAGACTTCCCGATTTCTCGGACCGGCCCGCTTTGGTGTATATCGAACATATTGTCCAGGAGATTTATCGGTGCGCGCCATTTAACCAGCCACTAACACGAAATATAAACTAACAGGCATCTTCACAAAGCTGGTCACCACTGGCTCCTCTAGGTGAGCTGTTCACGGCTGGCAATGAAGAAACCCTGTAATGGCTACTAATGCGCGGCAGGGATCCCACATAAGTCGCTCCACGATGATATCTACAAGGGCATGCTCATTCCTAAAGGTACACTCGAGGCAAAATATCGTTGCTGCTTGTGCAAGTTAACTGATGATTTACAGGGTAAGACACACTCTTACGATGCTATCATCCTAGTGATGTTACAAGGTGGGGAGGGTATCTGATAAGTACCAGGACTGTGGTCTATGCCAACGCTTATGCTATGGCTCATGATGAGCGGGTCTACAAAGACCCCCACGATTTCAATCCCGACAGATATGAAGCTGGGGAACCGTTTCCTGTTGGCAATTTTGGATTTGGGCGCCGGTACGTGACAGGCCAACCCCAACTGAGACTCGTGTCACGGCTTTGAAATCTAGAGCGAACTAATCACCACTAGGGTCTGTGTCGGTCGGTTTCTGGCTGACAATAGTGTCTGGATCATGGTAGCAACGATGTTATCCGTACTTCAGTTTTGTAAGAAGATGTCTTCAGACGGGAAGCCCATTGAGCCTCGAGTCCGATTTACCAATGGAGGAACCTGGTATGTTGACCCCCTGTCCCTCGATGCCTTAATACCCTTGTCAAACTGGAACCATGCACATAAGTATTTGATAATGTGGTTGACACATGGCTGACAATGGTTTGCTTCTAGTCACCCTGAGCACTTTGACTGTGTCATCAAACCACGAAGTCTTGCAGCAGAGGCACTTGTCAACAGCGACTAGGAATAGCGACCAGCTATCCCTCCTAAGAGCTTGGAAGAGTACTATAATAGGTTGGATCAGGTATACCATATCAAGTAAGTCATGCTCAGTGTGTCTTGCGATGACCGGCCAATCCTCACATGCTGTACGGAAGCAAGACAAGTACTCATGTGCCCATCGACATCAGAATAAATTGCAGATATTACGCTCTTTCACTTCAACATGACACTGGGAGTTACTGGGTTGTGTCTATTGATAGCCACCAACAAAGTCGCAAACTTTTGCCATTTTTGGAATTGCCCTTTACTTTCCCCTGCTCGGCACAATATAGTACATATGTGATAATGCTGGCTCTCTTCCCATTGGATTGGCTGTACCCATGGCCTACTTCGCCCTTCCCCATTCTCTGCAATGAAGATGCTTGAAGCAGGTCATAGAGGTCACCATGGCTAACGCGATTTCCCCAAGACTGGTAGTCTATTTTAGCCGATCCACAGGACCCTGTTGCTCAAAAAGGATGCCAATTGGCTCTTAAGAGAATCTTGGAAGACCCTTGTCGAGGTGGGGTTTCTCGGCAGAGTCATTCGCTTGTGTTGTGTTACCTCAGCCCAGCTCGTTGGTAGTCGGGTCAAAGCGCAGGATTATCGAGGCAGTAACATGTCTCTCAGTCAGCTTTGTGGTCACGACTCGTTGTCGACTTGGTGCAGCAAGTGGCACAACTCATTGACGTCCCATTCCTACACTATCGCAAAGGAGCATGTCTGTTTGTGGTAACGGCATGTATAGTGGATGGAGATAACAAGCTAGCCAAGAGACAAGACAACAGCGATATGTGACGTCTTTGCTTGGCTCCTCAAAAGAATCCATGCAATGATGATTAGCATGCCTCCCTTGGGACTTACCCATCACTACGAAAGAAAGGCAGGACTTCGGCCTAAATAGCGCGTTCCAGGACCAACCCTTGTCGTGAAATTTGGGTGAAGGATGCGAAAGCTGCATCTGCTTTCGCATTATGTTGCATCGACGTAACAGGGATCAAGCAAACATTCTACATCTCCACTCTATCCCCGCTATCTGCATAAATATACTATATTATACAGTACCGAGAAGCCGAAGTGGTTGCTGTCAAAAGCCCGCGGAAAAGCCCGCGGACTTTTGACAGAGATAGAGTTGTCATTGATCCGTGTTCATACGACGCTGACCCGCTCTGCAGCTAATTATTGGCATTCCATACGAGTCGCAGGTATATAAAGAGAAAACAAGACGATGTCCCCATGTTGTAATGTCGTATCTAGCAAGATTCTTGCGAGTATTTGATGTCCATGTTTCATCACAGTCCCGCAATGATTTAGCTTGGACCTTGTACACGGGCCGCCGCGCCGCACTTTTATCTACATTAGAGCAGAATCATGATCGTCAAGGTTTCGGGCCATTTCGGTGTTGGCCCAGTCCCTTGCCCTCATGCACGCAGAGAAATCTTCATGGCTGACTTTAGTGAGCATGTGAGTGACAAGCAGCACATGCCGCAGCCTGTCGTTGTCATGGGTCTATCTGGTTAGCCGCTCGAACCAACTGAGAAGCACACCACACCTCAGCCCTAAGTACAGTGATGTATCAACCAAGTTGGTTCGGTTCAGCCCCGAGAAACGACATGGCTGTTGTGTTGTTTAGAACAAGCACACTGCAGCCAACTCTTAGACACCAGCAAATACCCCAGCAAGCCACACTTTATTGTGACACATCAGTTGGGAACAAAGTTGCAAAATCCGGTTCAGCATCCGATTGCGCTCCTTGATGGTGTAATCTTGGCTTCCCAAGATCATTGGCTGATGACTGTGGCCAGGTCAACTGCAAAGAAAGGATCACAGCGTCTGGAGATTGTCATTGAACCTAATGCGGAACTACTGTCGAATTGTGTAGACTGCAGGAGGCAAACAGACTCGAGCTGTACATGCAAGAGGTACATGGGTCTTGGTTATCTTAGGGTCGGGTTTGACATACCATGATACTAGGGCAAGTTAAGATTTATCAGAGACTTAAGTCCTTTTTTGCACGTCCAGAAAACGGTAGGCTTTGCACTACTGGTCACCAGCATCGCAATGGCAGTTTTCAAGGATTTGGAAGCCAACCATGGGCTTCATTTATCCGAAAACGCCAGAAATAATACTGAAAATGGAGAAAGTGCCAGTGTCTTGACTGCTGGAAACGCAAAGACTGGTCTGTTTTCGAAGTGGTACAGGAGAGTGCTTGACGCTGGTGTCGAGGAGAATGGGGTTCGGCTAGTGCCGATTGAGGAAAGAACTCAAACGCAACACAGTAACCTTTTCACTGTGTTCTTCACATGTCTGTTGTGCATTCTGCCGTGAGTTGGTGGCATAACCCAACACATAGATGATCGCATATGCTGATAAACTCTCAGGTTGCCAACTGGTGCTCTCGGCACGGCTGTATACGGACTAGGATTGCGAGATGTGTCGTTGATAATCATATTTTTCAACATTGTAACATGCATCCCCCCCGCTGTTATCAGTATAGGAGGATGCAAGACTGGAATGAGACAAATGATACAGGCTCGATATTCTTTCGGGTAAGTTTCTCGAGTTCAAATATCATTGCAAGGAGAATGCTGACATTTCAATTTGTCAGGCTCTATCTTGGAATCATTCCCATCCTGCTCAACGCTGGAACAGTAACAGGATTTACGCTCGCGGGATCGATCGTGAGCGGACAGGCCATCGCAGCTGTGAACGAGAAGGCCAACATAAGTGTAAACGTAGGCATCGGTATCGTTTGCACTCTCAGCTTTTGTCTCGCGTTCCTAGGATATCGAGCGGTCCACGTCTGGCAACGTTGGCAATGGTTACCGAACTTGGTTGCCATTGTCATTGCCGTCGGCTGTGGCGGAAAGCATCTGATGAACCAGGCTGACCATGACCCGGCATCTGTGAAAAGTGTCATCGGATATGGAAGTCTAATGGCAGGATATTTCATGACATTTGGCGGGACCGTCTCCGATTTCACCGTCTATCACGACTCCAAATCATGCAAGTAAGGATTTCTCGATATTGTGTTGCGATAATCAAAGCTGACAACCCTCCCCCAATTCGCAGGCTCAAGGTCTTTACGTACGTGTACCTGGGCTTGATCACTCCATCGACGCCTCTGCTCATTCTTGGAGCTGCCATCGGTGGTGCTCTCCCTAATGTCGAATCATGGCAAACGGCTTGGGATAATTATGGAATCGGCGGCGTCATGGCTGAAATGCTCGCACCAGCAAGTGGGTTTGGCAAGTTCGTTCTTGTCGTTCTCGCTTTGAGTGTTGTTGGTAACATGGTGTTGTCCAATTATTCAGTCGCCTTGTGTTTGCAGATGCTTGTTCCTGCATTTGCCAAGGTGCCACGCTTCTTGTTCATCATCGCAACGCTGGCTATCATGATCCCCATGTCGATCTATGCGGTCGCTAAATGGGAGGAGTCCCTTGTTAACTTTCTGTCCGTGATTGGTTATTGGGCGGGATGCTTTGATGCCATTCTCATTGAAGAACTCATAGTCTTTCGAAACATGGACTACCGTTCTTATGAGCCCGAGATATGGAATCAAGCACGACGGCTTCCAACTGGACTCGCGGCTATCGGAGCATCTTTGGTCAGTCTTGGGTTGGTGGTCCCGTCAATGGACACGCCGTGGTTCACTGGGCCCATTGGGGAGCGAATCGGTGACCTGGGCTTTGAATCAGCTTTCGTGGTCACTGGGATGGCCTACTACCCGCTTCGGACCTTGGAAGTGAGGTTGATGGGACATGCTTGAGGCATATGCACCTATAATCCTACATGCTTGACAATGCCCAAGAAAGAGAAACCGGCTTTTCTTCCAGTATTGCCGCCGGAGTATCTATATCATACTCGGTGGCATTTAGGTCCAATGCACCAGTTGATGACAGCAGAAATCATGATAGAACAAGATTACAGGGAGAGATGGGGGTTTGGGTTGAGCAAGGAGGGTTTCCAAGAAACATGTTGAGAATAGTAGAGGGATAGCTGAAGCTTAATTAGAGGCTTGTATATAAATATAGCCTCTTTAGGCACTAAGCGTGCAGCGTGCCACACAGGACAACGTCTTCGCCAAAAGGATGCCATGAGACATTCGATAGCCGCGCAGCAGGAATTGGAGTACCTGCTGAATCCTGAAGGCGATCTGGCGACACGACAACGCCTCCTTGACCAAGCCAAGTTGGTGCAATAGTAACAATAACGGAGTCAACTATTTCGTGATATTGAGGATCAAGTAAGGAGTTGATAATTTGGCCGCCTCCCTCGACCATGACGCTGGAGAGGCCTGCATGATGCAAGGCTCTGAATACATCATGCCAGTCAAAGCGCATGCGTTCGTTGGGCCCTACTCTAGCCGGGACATTGATATACTTTCCGCCATGCTGTTCGAGTAGTGCAACGTTTTCAGCAGGCAAGTCCTGGCTAGATACACCAGTCAGGACAAAGGGAGCTAAACCATCACCGAGGCGAGAAACCTCTAGGACTTTGTCGGAGCTGTTAGGAGTCCACCGGAGATGAGGATCTATGACAATGGGCCGAGGCTGGCTTGCAGCACCAGTGATACGACAATTCAGGGCAGGCGAATCGGCCAAGAGAGTAGAAACGCCGATAAGAATAGCATCATGCCGTGAACGAAGATAGTGAGTCATTGCTTTGGAGTCGGGCCCGGAGAGTCGAGTTCGGACGCCAGGTGCCAGAGAAAGCGATGAATCAAGTGAAGTTGCAAATGTGAGTGTCACAAATGGCCGTGAGGTTCCAGAAGGGGTTGTTGATGATGGAAGTCTGGACTCGAGCATTGCTGCTGAGGATGCGGGGAAGCTGAGTTCCGACATTTTGAGTTCTTTCCCGTGATGATAAGGTAGGATCTGATAGAGTAGGATATGAAGATAAACAGAAGATTTTCACAGAAGTTACAGAGAGCTTTGATGCCAGGTACCGTTGTCCTAGTAGCACCGAACGTTCTGTAGGTTGTAGGAGCTTCTAATATGCTGCCCACAACTTCTTCTCAAGAGACTGGGTGACGTGGCCAAGTACTAAGATAAAGAAGATCTGATATAATCGTCCTTTGAGCTCCAATTTTCTGAATCAATTTAGCGTGAAGATGACATTTCGCGGTTGTTGGTGTTAGATTGAAGGATTAAATCGATAGTACTTTGGTTGAGATGAAGTTGAAATTGACTTTCCTGATTGGAAGGAAGGACACAGACAGCGGCTGGCTGAAACCGCTGACGGGAATGTGACAGCGGGCAGGCACGGCCCACATGCCGTTCACGGACCTTGGCAATCAAATCAGCCAATGAATATAGAGATTGCTACGATAAGGCAAACTTGAAGTACCTTACAGTATGGAATTCCTTTACTTCAGTGCCTAGGATAGCGATTAATATCTGCAACAAAGTTTTATTTTGTTTTATTTTAAATTTCTTTTAAATAAAACAATTTGCTGCGTCCATAAAGAATGCTGGCCATTAATCCTGCCTTGTTTTACTCTCGAGCGCCGCTTTATTCGTCTATGGTATTCCAAAGTAAGGCAGCTCGTTCCCAAGCTATTTGAACCATTGGCAACTGGCACATCGACCTATCTTCTAAAGACGGTAACTAAAAAAAGATCCGAGGGAGCCTGGCTTTAGATTCAAACTTGTCATTGTTCAAAATTGAATAGCTCTGCGAATCTGGTACTGACAATTGATCCTGGCAGCTTCAAAGTTCAAACTCAAGATAATCTATATTCGCATTCCAGTATGGTTTTCAGCTAGAGCAGCAATATATTGGAACAGTAGAGAAGACACCTTCTTGTGAGGAGGGAGTGGCATATGCTAAATATCTATGGATGGATATAAGGTTGAATAGAAGTTGCCCAGGTACGAAGAAGATATTCAGCCTTCACTAAATAGACTATCATACTAGACTATTGAATATTAACTTTTGCTGTAGCTATTTCTGGCATCATAATAGCCGATTAGGCTAGATTTCCAAGACTCTGAATGGGGCAATTGGGTAATCCAAGTCACATGAATAAGAGCATCTGCGGATGCTGCGGGGCAGATCGAATAGATCTAAGACAATCAGATCGGGTCTGTATCAACATATCTATGTACTCTGTTCATATACAGAACAATTATAAGCAAGCTATGTGAGTATTTGTGGATTAAATCTGTCAGGAGTTAAATAGGGGGAGTACATCCTCGGTAGTTGGAGCCCTCACGATAACATTATGCAAATCCATTGAAATAAAAAAATACCAAGGCTAATGCTTACTGACTATAATGGCGTAACATTGAGCTCATTATTGATCTGGTGGTGTACTGGTGGTACTGCTGCTCACCAAAACCCTGAACATTGTTACCAGGACTCGACGGAAAGTCGATGAATCGACAGCGACCGGCAAAGAAGGCCATTCCAAGTCAAGAATTTCAAAGAAGGGTATGCCTAATTGAAACGGTCCATATTCTGCATGAATCGCGCTCCCAATGGGTTGGTGGTGAACACCCATCCGACGGAGATTTAATGGCTAGCAAGGCCATCGCGTTACACAAGAAACAAACACCCGTTTTCGGAAGTCTTTAATTATCACCTTGAAATGGTTTCTATTGATCATTTTCAGATTTGCTATTCAGGGTAATTTGACAAGGCAGAGCAACCATATTGGTAGATGACCTATCGACTTGGACCACCACCCGAGGCTTGAGTACCAAGATAGACATCCTATATTTCAAGTGAGTATGTATCTTCCCACTATTGCAAACAATTTTCTCTTAGGTAGGCTAAGTAAGTGGAGGTAATTCGATATGCCATTATTCCCAGGGCTGCGGAACAGGAGTGGTGAATGCTTCCAGTATGTAGGTGATTTACATGATCCATGCAACGATGAATCAACGGCAAAAGCGTCAGTAACCTTTGAAATAACACGCTGGAATTACCTAGCCTATTGTGATACTGTCAGTCTTCTTAGCTAGCCGCGGCCTGCCGATTTGATGCCCAAGAAGGACAGACTGGATCACGACCTATAAATACTGTCATGATGTCTGTTACATGAAGATCGCCCAGTGCTAAAACTCAACACTGCTCTAGTCGCATTTATTATACTATACATACGGATTAATAGGTAGATCTGATCACGATGGAGAGCCCATATGGTCCATCATCTGCAGGATGCCTGATATCAAACCTAAAGACATATAACCATAGGCTACCAGGGGTGCGCATTAAGGGAACTGGTCGGGTCAACACGACTAATTCCATTTCATTCACAGTAAGATAAAATTAACGTTCTTCGACATGCCATATGGTATAGCTTCTGTGGTAAGTACTAATCTATGTCTTGAGGCTCCAATGTTTGATCAGCTTGTAAGCAAAAGGGCAAATTCTAAGTGGAACGCCCTGGCGTATCTCGCTGGTATATTCGTGGCCGACATCTGAAAAGGCCCTGAAAGGATAGAGGTTTCTCAGTTAGAGAACTGAATATCAAAAGGGGGCGCCACAGCATCGATTTTATACAAGAGTTACGTAAAGAGACGGAAACTAGTTTGACAACGGTTATATTGATTCCCTAAGTCTTAGTGCCAGCTCCTTTATTGAACAGGGGATTCCCATCATCATCAAACTCAGCCCACTGAAAGAACCCGCAGTTTTCCTGTCCGGGAGAACTAGCATAGCACATCCAAAAGTATTTTCCAAAATTCTCCTTCTTCTTCGTTACAGCTCTTAAAACGCACGGCAGTCCACATCGACACTTGGGTGTAAAGCGTGGATGTAGGTTTGCCTTGTAGTCTCGGTATGTAATGTTGATACGAGTCGTGCCAGAAATAGGATGCGGATCTATAGACAATGCCGGAGCGATGCTGTGCTTCCACTCTTCCTGCATCTCGGCATGCATCACGAGAAGAGAGTTGTGCGGGAGATGTATTGATATTTGGCCTTCTGCATCTTGCTCTTGGGCCGTTTTCGTATCGCTGTCCCTAGGCACTATCCGTCTGACACGAAATTCGCGAGCAACCCCTAGTGAAATCGATCCGATGACGGCACGAGGTCCAAGATATGTGAGGTGGTCGCTATGCCAGCCGACATTCTGTTGAGGACCGGTATATGCATTGACAAATGCTGAGTTTGGAACCCAAGGGTTGGGAGATTGATATTTCAACTTTTTCCCGCCAGGGTATCGAGCCTTGATTCGTTTCTGAATCTCGGAGTTGACAGCTTCTTGGACTTTCGGTTTGACCTTGATGAGCTGAGGTGTAATGCGCCGTACATCCTGTACATGATTAATCAAAGACTGACAGGCGAAGCGATCACTTTAAGATTTACCGTAAGGCGACCACCATTGTAGTGGTACTCTGTTTTCTGGCGCTCGATCTCGTCGTAGCTCTCGACGTAGAAGCTTGACGTATGGGGACTTGATACTACGTTCTCAAATAGTTGGAAAGTGATCTTCTCGAAAGATTTTGATTCTTCAAGTAGTTCTTGCAATAATTCGTTGGCTTCTTCGGGTGGTAAAAAGTTGTGAATAATCGTGCACGGAGTATGTTCAGCCACGTCTTCCGGATCATATAGGTGCAATGTGCTTCCGGCTTTTGACTTTAATTTCTTCTTTTTAGGTGTAGTATCCAAAGATGTCGAGTCACTTGGGGTTGCATATTGCTTCAAGGACTGCTGGTATCCAATAACTCGAGTGCCCTTTTTCACTGGGGCCTGGACTTTAAGAGACGCCGATGCCTCAGATACGGACCCATCGTGCGCTAGTAAGATGTCTAGTAGAGTTTCCTGATCAAGTTGAGGATGCAAAGAAGATAATAGAGCCAATTTGACTTCGGTTGACTCTTCTGGTTCTGCGATTTCCTTCTGAAGCTCTAGAGATTGTTTCCGCTTGGGACGAGTCAAGAAAGCTTTCATAGTTTGATCCTCGTATATCCAATAGTACAAATCAAGCGCTGTAATTGAAAGTGCTCTTCACCAGGTGCGCCGGCATTTGGCAGTTTGGGAGGCGTGATGAGGGGCGGGTTGGTGACACGATATCGCGAAAGTGACGAAAAGTCCAGACACGAAGCCACGTGACTAAAATGACTCCGGTTATCACATACCCCCCCAGATGACGCATGACCCGGTTAGCCACATAAACGCGACTTCTGCCCCGCGGGCTTGTGAGATTACCGAAACCGAGGCACATGTCAGTATAGCTTCGAGGGGAAGCTCTGTTGCCCAAGCCCATTGTCCACCGTAGCTTTCTTTGCTCTACCATAATACCACAGCTAACACATGCGCGCGGTCTCCGAAGACCAATTCTTAGCGTAATGGCTGCTATGCTAGAATTCCGAACCCAAGGGTACAATCCCTACGCCGTCAAGTATTCTCCGTACTACGACTCGCGAATTGCCGTTGCGACATCTGCCAACTTTGGCATTGTGGGCAATGGTCGGGTATTTGCGCTCGCTCTGACGGCGCAGGGTGTACAAGTTGAGAAAACGTATGCGACGTCCCGTTGCTGGACTTGTGGAGTGTTGCTAGAAGCTAATTCCGCCGTCGCAGTTTCGATACAAACGATGCGCTGTACGACTTGGCTTGGTCCGAGATTAACGAGAACCAGTTGATCGTCGCATGTGGCGATGGGTCGTTGAAACTGTTTGACTTGGGAATTGACGATTTTCCGGTTATGAACTTTCATGAACATAAGCGAGAAACCTTCTCTGTCTGTTGGAACCCTATAACCAAGGATACATTCATATCGAGTTCCTGGGACGGCACAGTCAAGATTGTACGTCAACTTACACCAGTTATGCATAAACTATGATTCTGACACTTGATAGTGGTCGCCGACGCGAAATCACTCGATAAAGACGCTACCCATCGGAAACTGTACTTACAGTACATCGTTCTGCCCCTCCAACCCCGCCTTGATATCCGCCGTCTCCTCCGACTCCCACCTCCGAATCTTCGACCTCCGAACACCATCTTCGGCAAAGTATCACCTCACGGCGACGATACCGGTCCACGCTTCTGGACCGCAACCGTCACCCGGAGCTTCTGCGCCTGCCGAGATTCTTACCCATGATTGGAATAAGTACCGGGACACGGTGATAGCTACAGGTGGCGTAGACAGAGTTCTACGAACCTTTGACATACGGAACCCTAACGGAGGTCCGCTATCCATCATGCAAGGCCATGAATATGCTGTGCGGCGTCTATCGTGGAGTCCCCATTCGAGCGACACTCTCATAAGTGCCAGCTACGACATGACGGTTCGGTTATGGAATGACGGTTCGAATCAGCAGCAAGCTCCGGCAATGGGACCGGCAATAGGAAGTCAAATGGGAATCATGAATCGTCATACGGAGTTTGTCACGGGAGTAGACTGGTGTCTTTTTGGTATGGGCGGTTGGGTAGCCTCTGTGGGCTGGGATGAGAGAGTGTTATTGTGGGATGCCAATATGTTGATGGGCCAACGAATACCATGATGTTAAGCATTGTTAGTTTGGCGTTGATTGGAGTAAGCGTATCTACGAATACCTTTGGTATATCAGGCGTTGGGATGTATTCCATGGGTTGAGTTTATCAATATGCAAATCTGCTAGCTGGTGAAATAACCACATACTTTAAGCTCGAGTACCACAAAGCAGGATGGTCAATGAGATTATCGTCATTTCTTAAGTAGAGTTGTCGTGGAGAATACCCAGTGACGCCTGCAGACATGTCTATAAACCAAACCCCTTTTCCCATATCTTACACTAGTATAAAATACAAAAATGCCCAATTGAAGTACAAGTCATACATCCCATCCGTCATAGGTATCTGGTCTTGTTATTACATTTTCACCATTTTCACGGAGTGCCTTTCATCACTTAGAATGAAGAGCGTCCTCCGCCGTAGCCTCCTGAGCGGCCACCACCGTAGCCTCCTGAGCGGCCACCACCGTAGCCTCCTGAACGGTTGCCACCGTATCCTCCTGAGCGGCTGCCGCCAAAGCCTCCGGAGCGACCACCATTTGAGCCTCCACGGCCGAAACCACCAGATCTACCACGTCCAAAGTCATCCCGGCGGGCATTGCTTGCCATTGAGTCAAAGGGATCACTGCTTTCTCGGCTTGAAAATCCACCGGATCGATCACCGAACCGTCCACCAGATCGATCACCAAATCGCTGGCCACCGTCCGAAATTTCCATGCCTGGCGTATTGGCTAATCCCAGCTTCTGAGCCCACATGTGGGAAACAGACGGGGGCTTTTCCCATCCCCAGCCAAGACGTGTCCATTCGTTGACCTCCTCGGCCATCTCCTGCTTATTAGTGGCCATGCCGAACATGGACATATAGGCTGTAGCGAGAACTGAACGAGGCAGAGCACCAAAGAGCGCCTTGGTCTTCTCGTGGTGAGGAGTAGTCTCACCTCCTGCCACATCAGTCTCAGCGCTGCTGAGAGAGCTGTTCTGCTGAATGGGGAGACCCTGAAGCATCTTTCGAGCGTTACGGACGGAAGAGTTGGGGATGATCAACCAGCCTTGGCCCTCCTTGTTCTGTCGACCAGTTCGTCCAAGTCGGTGAATGTAAGACTCACGTTCCCGGGGAGTATCGATCTGGATAACGTGTGTCACATTAGGGAAATCCATTCCTCTAGCTGTGACATCGGAAGAAAGAAGGACACCGGATTTAGCCTCGCGGAATCTGTCGGCAGCTCTTTGGCGTTGTTGTTGATTCAGCTTTGACTGCATGACATAGGAAGAGAAATAAGGGGTGCGGTCGTTCTTGGCATTCTGACGTTGCTGGTAGAACAGCTCGCCAGCCAGCTCAACTAAGGCAGTGGTGTTGAAGTAGACAATAGCCTTCAAAGGCATGGCACCAGGGGTTTCCTTGATCGTTGCAGCTTCACGCTCCAGAAGCTCAAAAAGGGTGGGGAAGACCTGAGACCAACCGGAGACGGGAACGATATGTTGAGGAACCTTGTCGTGGGTAAGAGACTCGTTCTCGGGGATGGTCTGGACGAACTCGAAGTCGTTGGCTCTGACCATGTTGCGGGCCAGGCGGATGACACTGTCGGGAATTGTGGCAGAAACGAGCATGGTCTGGCGAACCTTTTCTTCAGGTTTGGGAAGGCACTTGATGATTTCATTGAGCTCTCTCTCGAAGCCGACATCGAGCATTCGGTCGGCCTCATCCAAGACTAGAGCGGCCAGGTTGGGGGCATCAATGCCGCTGGTGGGGTCCTGGAGAAGATCGTTCAGACGACCAGGAGTAGCGACAAGAAGATGGCAACCATGTCGTCGAGTCTGGTGAAGCATGTTGCGCTTGTCAGTGCCACCAACGGCACATTGAACGACGAGACCAGTGTGTGAAACCAATCGGCGAGCCTCAGCAGCGATTTGCTCTGCCAGCTCTCGTGTGGGAGAGAGAATAATACCACGGATATCATCGGATCGGGCTTGACGTCTAGCGGTCCTGTTGGCGAGTGTGCTATCCTCCTCAATCATTCTTTGCAGGAGAGGAAGAAGGAATGCAATAGTCTTTCCGGTACCAGTCTTGGCTTGAGCAACGCTGATTAAATGTTAGCCAATGTACAATATTTTTATCTTCATGTAAAAAAAACTCACATGTCAGTACCCTTGAGGGCAGGCTGAATAGTCTTGGCCTGGACAGGTGTCATGGTATCGTATTTCATGTCGTCGATGATGGGCTTGAGAAGGTTGGGGTGAATGCCCTGGAGATCGGCGAAGCGAACTTCAGGCTCAGCTTCAGCTGAAGGGGCAGACTCAGACTCATTCTGCTCAGCAGTAGCCTCGGTGCTGTAGGCGCGTGTGATGGAAGCAATTCGGCTGATGGCAGCGATAGAAGAGCGGCTCGTCAAAACCTGACGGCGAACAGCAGGCAAAGCAGTTCGGGTCTGTGTGAGGAGGGCAGCTGTAGCGGCGGATCTGGCCTGAGTGGCACAGCGCCTAAGGCTGGATCGAAACATGATGCCGGGTATTAAAGACAAGAATTGACGCTGAGATTCCGGTTCTGCGATTGATAGAAACTACAAACCCAGAAGCAAGAATTGGAGGAGGAGGAAAAAAGAGGATTACAATATGAGAGAAGGTTAGGTTTGGATGAAGATTGGCGGGCGTCCAAGGGTCGCGCGCCGCTACTTTTGGGAAAAATGAAATTTTTACAGCGCTACCTTATCTTATCGCCTAATTGGTGCCCTGATTGGGTTAGATCCCGGATCTGTCACGTGCTCCACCGGAGGTCAGCACCGGGTCAGAGGCGAAAAGGCCTGCAAGGGTCCTGGAGCATTGCCACTAGCTCAGCATTGAAGATGAAGATGGAACAAAATCCCCGAGTATGAACTGTAACTAGCTAGAGTGCGTATGCAATTTCCATTATCTTATGCTATGTAAATGCCAGTATCAAAATAAAACTCCGCTAACCAATGATCACTCTTCTATCTCTATTTCTAAGTCCCCAATGATAACTCCCTCTGATGCAAGTCCCCTCCAGCAGCTTCTAGGCTCTAGCCACTCATCTTTGGTTTCGACCCCACCATCGAAAGACCCTCCCCGAGTCCATCCGAGATACCCTGAGTTACACCATCAACAGTCCAAACGAACACTTCTAATAGAGCCTGAGCAACTTTGCCATCGTTCATCTGCCCGATTGCTTCAGTCAACGAAGCGCTTTGCTTGCCAATTGAGTTGACCAAGTCCACACCGTGACCTACGACCTTCTCGGAGATCTTGTACTTGCGCTCCAGTCGAGCTGCGCATCTAACGAGTAATAGCAGATATGGCATTAGGAAGCTAAGGAAGAAGATGAGATTGACGACTGTCATTTGGACTCCGCGGTGAATGATTGAACGGGGTTGACTGGGACGAAGGCGTTGTGAGTCGGGTTCTGCTCGAGTCAGAGCCATATCAGACAAGTTGACTTGCTCTGGCAATGCGCATTGAATTCTTCTGAGCTCGCCTTCGTCAAGTTCTTGCGGAAGAGCTTTGAGAAGATATGTCACCCCGTCAACAAAGGCTTTACGCTCAAACGCAACATCTTCTTCTGCTATAGCAGCTTTGCCTCCATCTATAGAGATGTTGACGAGATTCGTTCCTATTAGACCATGTCAGCATGCAACACTATTTCTTAATCCTTTTAGTTACTTACCCTGTCGTGCAAACTTCCAATGCACGCCAGACGCCGCTCGCATAACTGGTTCATCCTCTGGTGCTTCCGAATAAAGGACTCGACTCATCGGCTGAGGATTTAACTCTCGTGACTCTGCAAATCCACCTGAATGTTTTACCATGTCCGTCTGGAGTGGCTGGGCCATGGTAGCCGAGACATCGGCTTCTGAAAGAGGCCGAGGTTTTGTCTGTGTCCCGGATATAGTCACACCTGGACGTAGAGTGTGAAAACTGATACTCCGTCTAAGAAAACGAATTGGCCCGGGGAGTGAGTTTGGAAGCATGGAGACGACGTTGAAGATCCTGCTTTCGGTGATTTGATCGACTTTGATCTCGTCGAGAGATGGCGCAAATGATCTCAGATGAGATGCCATGTTTCAAGAGCTGCAGGCTAAAGGATGAATGAGGTCTCGGGAGAGCAGAAGTGAGAAAACAATAGAATGTCGGGTCAGGTTAACTCAGTGATGATCTAATCAGTCATGATGTGAATGTGGCAGTATGGTTTGACTTTTAAGTAAGGGGACCTCCTCATAAAGACCTCATGACAAAACCATCAGATGAGAAAAGCCGAGAGGAAAAGAGAGGAGCAGATGCGATTATATCATGAAACACCCGCATCAAATAGAATCTTGCACGAGGTCTCGCCTCGCCTCGCCTACAGTTCCTTATCATTTTTTACTGGGTCCTCACTATTCCGTCGAGTGCGTGCTTCTGACATGTGAAAACGGTTAACTAAAAATTTGTTGAGACCATGGCTTTTTGCATCTGCAGATAAGGTTGATCTTCCAATAGCGTCTCGTTTCTTGGTGGGGAATTATCATGAGCAAAAGTCAACTTTGTTTCCCCTTATGGAGGTTGGAAAGCTACTACTTAGTATTCATAACTCTCACTACCAACACCGTCCATATTCATGAGCATCCATCATCACAAGCAATCGGACTTCCTCGGAGCCATAATAAACGAATAATAAATTCTCATTCGGGTAATTCAATGTACAAACGCCCCAACAATGTATTCCATGCATGAGATATTACCCGTCTTGCTTGACTAACCGCTCGTTCATCTCTTTCTTCCTCGGTAGCCTTGATAGGCACCCTATTCCATTTCGCCATGCGCCAAACCAGAAACCAGCCATTGTCAAAATGCAATCTCATCTATCACAAATGCGCTCAATCCGCTGCATCCGATGCCCATATGCAAATAAACTCGACCCGAGTCAATCAATCGCTCCCTTTTTTCCGTTTCATTATTGTAGCCATGCTGCCGCTTCTCCGGCTTAATCCCTCTGAACACCCAATTGACTTCATCAAGTATCCGTATCATATGCACATGCCATTACATCATATCTTTGCTCAGTTCGTAAGACCAGCCTCCCTCACGTCTGAGCTTGTCTCTGGCTGCCAGGTTCTTCCGGATGTCCTCTTCAGTAAGGCGATCAGTACCGCTCCAGTTGGCACTGGATGTTCGGGCACGGAACTTGTGGTGTCTGTCTTTACTCTTGTCGAAGACCTCCTCCATGTTCAAGGGCGCAGGAGGTCCGAAAATTGACGCAGGGTCAATATCTTCCTGTCTAAAGAGGGCATCCCGAATGTATGGGGAGTTAGCCCATGCTGCGACCGTGCCCGCTTGTGGTTCATCATCGTCCTCATCTTCATCGTCTGTCTGGATCTCAGGGAGCTCAATGGCCTCGCCGTTCTGGAATCGCGGTGATGATCTTGGTACAGACTTGGCTGCAGACTTCATTCCATTGACAGGACCGGGACGTCCTGGTGTTTTGTAAGAAGGTCCCGCCGGGTTGGGGTTCGGGGCGAAAGGAATAGTTCCTTTGTGGATCTGAGCCATGTCCATAGGATTGCCTCCTTTCATTTGACTCTGAGGAACGCCAGTCTTGAATAGGTTCTGTGCGCTAGCCTGAGAAACATAGCCACTCGTAAGAGTCTTCGTCTGCAGATCCTGGTACTTGTTAACCTTTGTTGGAATACAAGAAACGCTTTGATTGCTCACCCTCTTAAGAGCGCTGGATGGACGAACTGGAGGTCCCTTAATATTAGGAGGCTGCTCCATATCAAGCTCATCAGCGTAGTCATCGCTCGTTCGACGGCGCTTGGCATCCTTTGCCTGGTATTGAGGCCCACGTGCAGGTGGAGGTCTTGAAGGCCCATCCTCATTAGCATCTCGAAGGGGCCTCTTGGGGCCAGATTTAGAACCATTAGTCAAGTTAGCGTTGACGGGTCGTCCCATGTCATCTTGCGACCTAAAGATTCCAGAGTTCATGCGAGAAGGAGGACGAGGAGGTCCCTCTCGCTGTACCGAAGCAGACTTGTCCTGTTGTAGACTGTACTGAGGTGGACCATTTGGCTGTGACCGAACAGCTGGGGGCGGCGCAGGGGTCTTCTTGGCTTTCTCGATGATTGCCAGTCGGTCTTGAGCTGCTTGACGCTGAGCATTCTTCTCACGCTTTTGTCGCTCTTCCTCTTGACGGCGGATAGCCTCTTGCTTCTTCTTGTCGTCTTTCAACGCTGCGCGATCGCGCTCAATCTTGGCCTTCTTCTGTGCAGCCAAATCGAGAGCTCTAGGCCGCCCATTCGATCCGGTGGAAGCACCAAAGTTTGGTGCGGATTGCTTGGGCTGTGTAGAGGCCTTGCTTGCCTTGCTGATTGTTTGAGGAGGTTGAGAGCTTGTCGAAGCACCAAAGTCCTGATACCCACTAGCAACAGAGTTGCCAGGATGTAACTGTGATCCAGTGTTGACCTTGATGTGAACAGTAGGTGCCGCCTTTGTCTTCGCCGCTGGCTCTCGACCTGGCTTCGCAATTCGCCTCATTTCCTTGGGGCGAGATAGTTGACCAGGAATGGCGGATCTGTGAGCAGAAGGAGGGGGTACCAAAGCAGGTGCATCGCCCATATCAAACTCCTGGTCAGCGGCCTTGGCCTCTGTCTCCTCCTGAGGCTTCGCCCTTCGCGGGCTGGTTCGGGTTGGCTTAGGTGTAGCCTTGGGAGCAGGTGTTTCAACCTCTTTTCTGGCAGCGACCTGCTTTTCCATGTTGGCGAGCTTCTCCTGCTCTTTGCTGAAAACCCTTGCCTTTTCCCTTTCCTTTTCGCGCTCCTTTTCCAATTTCTCCATCTGCTCAGCTTGGACTCTAGCCTCTTTCTCCCTTCGCTTCTCCTCCTTCTCGCGTTCCACCGAAGCTCTTGTGCGCTTAGCAACTGGTCGAGATGCAGTTGACTGCTGATCGGTAGCAGTATCGCCACTCCTATGGGAATCAATGCTTGCCTTGGGGACGATTGAATCCAAGGAAGGATCAGGGAAAGTTCCAAGGTGAGCTCGAGATGGCGAGAGCAGGGATGATTTGCCTTCAGCACTCAAAGCTGCGCTGCTGGCGATCAGGCCCTTGGAAGTGCTGAGAATGGATGACATCTTGTTCTTGAGATGCTTCAGGGGACTGTCACGGAAGAGCCTTGTGGGAGACTTGGAGGGAGATGAGGAAGAAGGTGCAACAGCAGTGGCTGGTCTCTCAGAAGCGTTCGTTGATGATATCGTCTTCTTCAATGGGCTTCCCTCTTCTGGATCCGAAGCTGGGATAAGTGGAACAGCAGGCACCGATACAGACTTGGAGTGTCCAAGGTATGCAGGTCGCTGAGGCTTGTTGGCACGCGCTGGTGATCGGATACCGTCGCGGGCTTCATCTAGGTCAAAGGATCCAAGAGTCTGCTTGCCGTGGATTCCTTCCATTACATCGGCAGTTCGGCTCTTAGAGAGTGACGGCCTTGTGGGTGTAGGAGCAGTGATAGGCTGTTGCGTAGCGGGAGGGACAATCCAGTCGTCGTCATCGTCTTCGGGGAAAGCACCTGGAGTTGTTGTGGTCTCCAACTTCCTGGGCGATGAAGATTTAGGTTCAGGTACTGGTTGAGATACAGTCTGTGGCTGCTGAGAGTTGGTAATGCTGTGAATTGACTTCGAGGGTCGACTTCCATTGGGCTGCGATTTACCGAGTACACTAATTCGGTCCTGTAGCATCTGGGTGTATGTCTTGTTGTGGTGGATGGCAAGCTCCTCAGCGTTCTTAGGCTGCTGTGGTACTGTAGGGAAATCATCAACGTCCATCTCGTCTTGATCCGACTCGTCTGATGCACTCTGTTCTGCGTGACTTGCCAGGCTTTTTCCTCTCGTGTTGCTCCCCAAGTAACTCGTCCTCTTAGGATCGACATGACTTGTTCGAGAAGCTCTGGCACCAATACTCTTACCTGCTGTGAGAGGCTCACGAGCAGGGAGAGAAGGGAACTGCAAGCTGTTGCGGAAACCCGGTCGGACGGGACTAGGGCTGTGGCGATCAGATTGAGACTGTGCATCATCCTGGATAGCGTTTTCGTCCTCCTGGGGCTCGGCCTGAGCCTCTTCCATTTCAACGTCAGTCGTCGCTTGTTGTGTCTTGATCGGCGAAGAAGTCTTGATAGGATCCTTGGCAAGAGAGGTCCGCGAGGGGCTTGGCTGAGGGAAAGCAATGGCCTCATCCAAGGCAACAGGGTCAATATTTGAGGTATCTTCATCCTCAAGGGGATCAAAGCTGGGAGGGTTGACATCTTGGCTTCCAAAATAGCCAGAGTCGCCCTGCGTTGCCGATTGAGATTTGGCTGCTGGAACTGGTTCCAATGCTTCTTCTAGGGCCATGTGTGCGTCCTGGTCCGAGTGAATGGCTTGGGCGTCATCTGACGGGGGCTGTTCTGGCGCGTCTTCGACTGGTTCGTCAGAGGCAGGAGGCGCTGTCTTTGGCGATGGGGCGTGTCGTCTAGGTGAAGAAGACTTGGCTTGGTTCACAAGCTCCCTTTGGGGGGACTGAAGAAGAAGATGCTGCGCGAATCGGTTTGCTGAGCTCGATGGTGTGCCTCCAAATACATTGGACAAGGGCTTCGAAGTGTTAATATGCGTTGTTTGTGAACATTCGGCGGTTAAGCTTACCACTCTGGGCTCTGTGATCAATTTTCGTGCTGTTCGAGGTGTCTTTCCACGAAGTCTTCCAGGTGTTTTGAATGTTTCGGCGATATTTCTACCAAGCCGCCAGTCAGTACATCGCGTCAAAAACAAGGATCAAGACGCGTACGTTTCGTTCTCGTTGAAGATATTAGCCATGTGCTCATTGAGCCATGAGAATTCATTGTGAGCCGCGTATGTGAACTCGTCTACCTCAACATCAACTATCTGAAGGGCAGAAGCGCGCTCATCAGCGACCCAAGCAGCTGAGCCGGTTGGAATGCGCGGTCCTCGCATGGCCGCCATTGCGTCGGTTGAAAAGGGGCGCGTGTGGAGGTGATTGATTGGAGTTGCTTATCAACTATTGTTCGTGCGATATTGGTTATGTACTCATCGGGTTGGAACGTCGAGATAAAGTCGAAAAGTTTAGTGTGTTTGAAAGTTGTGAACTTGAAGTGCGAGAGGAGCTAGGTCTCAATAACAAAGAGGGATGTTTACCCGTATGCCGAATTCAGACTAGCGTTGATGGGTTTCCCAGCTCGGAAGTGGGGCTCACTCAAGCTTCTATTCACGGCCAGTGGAAGATGAGGGTGTATTTCTTATGAAACAGAGGCATGTAAACAGAGTATTATAGCCTTTAACGAGTTAATCAAGCGCATGCAGAGTCTCCTACTCGTTTATAGTTTCTACAGAACTAAATTTCAACTCAATCTGAGCTACAAGGCTATAACCGTTGTGCCGAAGCTAAGCCTCAAGTACCTTTCTTCACGCCCTGCCAATTTAATGATATCAGCCAACACGTGCTGATAACGCCTTATCGGTCGCAACTCTCTTGTTTACTTTCGCGTTCCCTCCCCCCTTTGGATGCGGAGCGACGAAACATAGCAAAAGATTCAACGAAGCTGCGGACTCTATCTTGCCCAACATGAGGGTTGTTGAAGTAGTTATTGATGTGAGTACTTGATTCATACTATTTTCCTGCTATATCCATTCTGATTTTTTTTCTCTTTCTTTTTACAGGGCTTCAAGTCTTATGCTGTGCGTACCGTGATCGCAGGATGGTAAGCCAACTATCAAAACATTCGAGGAACCATAACCAACATATGCAGGGACGAGAGTTTCAATTCGATCACAGGTCTCAACGGTAGTGGAAAGTCAAACATCCTCGATGCGATATGTTTCGTTCTCGGAATTACAAACATGTCAACGGTTCGAGCGCAAAATCTACAGGTCAGTCACCGCCGATTTGACCACCCTTAGCACATACTGACGACAACCACAGGACCTGATATATAAGCGCGGTCAAGCTGGTGTCACAAAAGCCAGCGTCACAATTGTTTTCAACAATCAAGACACCAAGAAGTCGCCGATCGGTTTCGAAGAATATGCCAACATCAGTGTTACACGACAGATCGTTCTTGGAGGAACATCCAAGTACCTCATCAACGGTCACCGCGCTCAGCAACAAACAGTGCAAAATCTATTCCAGTCGGTGCAGCTCAACATCAACAGCCCCAACTTCCTCATTATGCAAGGTCGCATCACCAAAGTCCTCAATATGAAGGCTGTAGAGATCTTGGCCATGATAGAGGAAGCTGCCGGAACCAGAATGTTCGAGGATCGTCGAGACAAGGCGCTCAAGACAATGGCCAAGAAGGAAACCAAGCTAGTCGAGCTTCGAGAGCTTCTCAAGGACGAGATTGAGCCCAAATTGGAGAAGCTACGAACTGAAAAGCGTGCTTTCCTGGACTTCCAACAGACTCAAAATGACCTGGAGAGACTGACTCGAGTGGTTGTTGCGTACGATTATCTGCGCTACCAAGACTCTCTAAGCCAATCAGCGGCAGACCTCGAAGGAAAGAAGCAAAGGCGGCGCGATCTGGAGGACTCAGCAGCTCGTCTGAAGAGTGAAATTTCTCACCTTGAAGAGGATGTCAAGAAAGTGCGAGCTCAACGAGACAAGGAGCTTCGAAAAGGAGGCAAGGCTTCAGCACTTGAGGAGGCAGCCAAGAAGCACTCGAATGAGCTTGTACGATTAGCCACGATTCTCGATCTGAAGAAGTCTAGCTTAGCAGAGGAAGAAGAAAAGAAGGTGGCTGTTGAGAAGACGGTCTCGGAGTTGGAAGCCACCCTACAGGAGAAGACGGCCGCTTTCGAAAACGCAAAGGCCCGGTACGATGCCGCCAAGGAAGATCTAGAACAGCAAAACAAAGACGCCGAGTCTAAGGAAGAACTTCTTCAAACTCTGCAGACAGGTGTGGCCTCCAAGGATGGTCAAGAGAACGGCTACCAGGGTCAACTTCAAGATGCAAAGAATCGTGCAACGACAGCAGCTACAGAGCAAGAGCAAGCAAAGATCAAGATTGCGCATTTGGAAAAGCGTATCAAGGAAGAAGAGCCTCGTGCGAAAAAGGCGAAGGAACAGAACGCCGATCTTCTGCGCGATCTTGAAGGCCTGAAGGCACAAGCCCAAAAGTTAGAGAAAGAACTTGGCCGATTGGGCTTCGAACCTGGTCAGGAAGAGCAGATGTTCAAGAGGGAGTCAGAGTTGCAACAAACCATTCGCAATTTGAGACAAGAATCAGACAAGCTGAAGCGTCAAGTCGCCAACACAGAGTTCAACTACGCGGATCCTGTGCCCAACTTTGACCGTTCTAAGGTCAAGGGTCTTGTCGCCCAATTATTCTCTCTTGACAAGGAACACACTCAGGCCGGCACTGCGCTGGAGATCTGCGCCGGAGGACGCCTATACAACGTCGTGGTCGATACTGAGGTGACAGGTACACAGCTGCTACAAAGGGGTAAGCTGCGAAAGCGTGTCACTATCATTCCTCTCAACAAGATTGCTGCTTTCAAAGCTTCAGCACAAACCATCGCTACGGCTCAAAACATCGCGCCTGGCAAAGTTGATCTGGCGCTGTCTTTAGTTGGCTATGATCACGAGGTGTCCGCAGCTATGGAGTATGTCTTTGGCAATACTCTGATCTGCGCTGATGCAGATACTGCTAAGAGGGTCACTTTCGACCCGAACGTGCGTATGAGGAGTATCACTCTTGAAGGAGATGCGTACGATCCATCGGGTACACTATCTGGTGGAAGCTCACCAAATTCGAGCGGTGTTCTGGTACTTCTCCAGAAGCTCAACGGCCTAACTCGTCAACTGAGCGAAGCCGAAGGTGCTTTGAGGGAGCTCCAAGCCCGCATATCCAAGGAGAAGGCCAAGCTGGATCAAGCTCGCAGAATCAAGCAAGACTTGGATCTCAAGAGCCACGAGATCAAACTCGCTGAGGAGCAGATCGGCGGCAACTCTTCGTCTTCCATCATTCAGGAAGTTGCGAATATGAAGTCAACCATCCAAGAACTCAAAGAGAGCATATCCGAGGCCAAGACTCGACAAGCCAAGGCAACAGCTGATATTAAGACCATTGAGAAGGATATGAACGACTTCGACAACAACAAGGACGCCAAGCTCGTCGAACTGCAGAAGGCACTTGATAAGCTGCGAGCTGGTCTCGGCAAGAACGCTGCCGCCGTAAAGACTCTACAAAAAGAACTCCAAGGTGCACAACTCGACGCCGAGCAAGCGGGTGTCGACTTGTCTGCCGCTCGAGAACAGCTGCAAGAGGTTGAGATCGCCATCAAGGCCCAACAGAAAGACATTGAAGACCTAGCGAAGCAGAAGGCTGAACTTCAGGAAACGCACGACACTGTCCAGGCTGAGCTTGATGATGAACGCGCCAAGCTGCATCAATTCGATGACGAGCTTCGAGCTTTGGAAGATGCCACTCGCTCCAAAAACTCACGCATTGCTGAGGAGAGTCTCGAAATGCAGAAGCTTGGTCATCTCGTGGAGAAGTTCCATAAGGAGCAACAAGGTGCTGCTGAAAAGGTTGCCCGACTGGAGAAGGAGTTCGACTGGATTGCGGACGAAAAGGACAAATTTGGTCGCAGCGGAACTCCATATGACTTTAAGAACCACAACATTGGAGAGTGCAAGTCAACATTACACAACTTGACTGAGCGCTTCCAGGGTATGAAGAAGAAGATCAACCCCAAGGTCATGAACATGATCGACAGTGTTGAGAAGAAGGAGGTGTCGCTCAAGCACATGATCAAGACTGTCATCAGGGACAAGCGTAAGATTGAAGAGACGATCGTCAGCTTGGATGACTACAAGAAGAAGGCCCTCCGCGAGACATGGGAGAAGGTCAACGGTGACTTTGGTAACATCTTCTCTGAGTTGCTTCCCGGAGGCAGCTTTGCCAAGCTTGATCCTCCCGAGGGCAAGACTATTAGCGATGGTCTTGAGGTCAAGGTCTGTCTTGGTAAAGTGTGGAAGCAGAGTTTGACAGAACTGAGTGGTGGACAAAGGTATGCAACCCCTGACTATTCCTGATATACGAATGCTAATGCTCCGACTTTTAGATCTCTGGTTGCTCTGTCTCTCATCATGGCTCTGCTCCAGTTCAAGCCCGCCCCTATGTACATTCTTGACGAGGTTGATGCTGCGCTGGATCTCTCACATACCCAGAACATCGGTCGTCTCATCAAGACACGTTTCAAGGGATCGCAGTTCATCGTCGTCAGTCTGAAAGACGGCATGTTCCAGAACGCGAACCGCATTTTCCGCACTCGCTTCAGCGAAGGCACCAGTATGGTGCAAGCTCTCACGCCAGCAGATATGAAGTAATGATGATGTTGATGGCAACTGGGAAATGTCTGGAATGAGTGTATGACAGGGACTAGACCGGGTTTTGTACATGAGGCGTCGGGGCTGGATAGGGAGGTATGATGTATTTTAGGCATTGGGATACCATGTGATACCGTTTGATTTAGTAAGGTCAAGGCATGGCCTGCAATTTATCAAATGCTTTGAAAGTGCTTCATTGTCCACGAGATGAGTTGATCGCGTGATATGATCGCGAATATTAATCTGATTTGTGCCTCCTCAAATGATGTTGCATGTCAGGTAACTGTTTCTCCAGGAACAGAATACCCCTGGGCGTAAGAAATTATGATCAATACTATTCAATTTGTCGATATGTTGGTCAACTCGCTCCAGACCTCTCATATCTTACAGTTGATCTACCCTGAAGATCCCAATTTGTTGCTCAGCTCCAAGATACCGAGCCAGCTCGGTAGGAAGTTCAACATCCATGTTCAGTCCCGTAGTATTTTTTCCGCCGATCGCGACTTCGGCGAAGGAATAACCTCTCGCTCGAATTTCTTCCTCGTTCGGGAATGACACTGGCAACAAGAATTCCTTTTCAGGTCTGGCTCTCAAGCCGTGGCTAATTCTGGCTGCCACTTGTTGCAAAATACCCTGTAGTCCTGAATCTGTCCAGGGAAACCTCAAGACAAGAAAGGAACCTTCAATATGGCCCAACAGACGGCTAGTCTTGCCTGGATCAGGAATCCAGAGGTCGACTTCGATGTTGGCTAGCAACGGGAAGTGTTCGCGTGAGATGGCTTGCCAAACATCTTTCTGACCGACTTCAGAGTCCCGTTGAGCAAGTGTATACAAACGATCAAACTCTGAGTGCTTGAACGAGGCACCGTCACGCTCTAGCTCAATTCCACGACATGACTGAACAGGGAAAATACGCGGACTGTGTGCAACAGCCCCCTTCCCTTCCGACTCTGCCCCGGGGAGCCGGTGATCGGGCGATCTGCCAGGGCCGATGTCCATGTCTCGGAGGGCCACGCCGGCCCGCGAGTGGGTCTGCCGGAGGACATCGCTGCAATCCACGGGAACGGGAGGGAAGAGGATCAAGACGGGGAGGAGGAAAGCGACGAGGGTGACGGTGAGAAGTATGAGCGACACGGCGTCTAGGTTGCACACAAAGTGCTTAGTGGCAACCATTCCATCACGGATGCGTAGACCTGAAAGCATAGTTGTCATATTGCTCAGCCGCTGGGCGAGGGCTGAATCGCGACCTGCAGCGGTAAGATAGCCCTGCAGACGCGGGATCAAATCCGTCATTTGCCGTCGAGGTGAGGGGGCTGCGCTAAACACTAGGGAGGGAGGCTTGAGCTGAGTTGGGTTGAGTTGAGTTAACCTCAGAGATGCATATGCAGTGCAAACAGCCTCTCGCACCAGCTGCGCAATAGGGGGAAGCCAAGGATCTGAGGGCTGAAGTGGACGTTGAGGTGCTAGTCCGATAACGATCGGTCTCGTTCTTGAGTATTTGCAGATCTTTGTTGTTGTCGACCAAGTAGTGGTGGCCTTTGCTGTATGTATGTGTATGTACGTACGTATGTGAGCCCACACACTGAAGGGTCGACTAGTGATTTAGGTTTGTTTCGAGTTTTCATTTCCCCTCAAGTGTCATGATAGGTCCAGGATGCTGAATCTCCAACTACTCACTACTGTACCCCTTCGGCCGCCACGGGCCTCCGATTCATTGGAAACCCGTCCCCGAGCGCACCTATCGCATCGTTTCGTTTTAAATTACGACCGGGATATTCAGAGTCTCAAACTAATCCCCTTGCTTGAGCTCTCTCAATGCCATGGATGTCGCGATATAAAACTCTGCTAGGCCAGGTTGCCTCGTGCTGAACTGGAATGGTAGGGTTGGAAACGTGAAAAGCTAGCAAGCAAGCACCCATCACATCCACTCTTTTATGCAACGAGACAGGGTCTTGTTCCCCTGTAACTTTTAGGGACGCATTTTGACAACACGTCTTCTCCACAGGATCCGGAATGCGTAGCCGCTCAGCACAGCTGCTATGCGTCTAGTCGTCCCGCCTATCCGATGTAGTTTGATATCATCGTACACATAGCATGAGTGATATGTACCGTTCTTCCAAGGATACAAGACATACTTGTACCTCCTCCCTGATCTGATAACGAAGGAGGAGGCGCTATTGTAAAGATGTCATGCTAATTGCAACCAACACGCCGCTGATCATGGATTACGTGTCTCGGCCAACCAGATAACTTAGACAAATGCTTTCGCAGCACCTGTACCCGTATCCTGCAGCCTCCTCGGAGGATCTGAGTTGGTCGGAGAGAAAGAAATACCGAGCAGGGTCACCAGCGGAACGGTTCAGCCGTTTCCCACCAACCTGTCAACGCCAGGGACCCTCTTTGACTGTCTTGGTCGAGCCGTCGTTGAACCTTGGTGCCACCAACAAGACACTTGACGGTAAATGTGTCAACTGCCAACGGTCTTACTTCAGCTATACTGGGGTAGAGGTATCGAATAAGAAGTTAGGATTACTCTACTCAACCCTGATGAAGAGCCCTCGTTGCTAAGAGTCTATTGGCCAACATAAACGCGCTCCTCTGGGAATTCATGCATTGTTTTGACTGCAACACTGTGCGCTGTCAAGCAGCGTAATGTTGTCGTCTTCGATCATCACGCCCCGGAGTTACCAGGTAGTTTGTTGAACAGGTGGGTCAATTCCCGTCTGATCCTGGTGTTCCTCATGGCGGCTGCGACCACCAGACGATTCCTCGCTGCATTGATCGCCATGAGGCTGGTCGGAGATACTTCTGCTTTCATCCAGAGCATCCATTCCTGGCTTCCCTGTCGTGCCGACACGCTGACTCGTGGTAAAAGTAAGCACAAATGGTTGCTGTACTTGGCCCAGAAGAGTCACGAAGCTGTCAAGCAGGGATCAATAGGTAACTGTAACTGGCAAAAGAAATTGCTTGATTATACCATTTTGGCTTCACTGAGCCAGATCGAGTCTCAGCGTGTCAGAAGTGCGTCGACGCCTTTACGACATGTCTTGGATATGTATTAAAACGGCTGTCATAAGCCCGCAGATCTTAGCCCGGGTCGGAACTCCATACCCATAGAGGAAGTTGTGAAATGCAGTGAGATAGAGGCACAACCGTTCCCTCAGATAACCATATGGGACTGTTGGTAGCATGGCATACAGGCATAGTTATCTCACTTTGCTCTAACACAAAAGCCTGAGAACAGATTGACGGATAATTCTGAAGACAAAGCAAGCCGGAGACTCGGGTCCGCGCCCCACCGATTAACTTTCAGGCTGAAAAGCATGCCTTGCTGCAATTTCCACATCTTGTTGCAAGGGAAATCCTGGGATATTGAAGGATGAACGAAAATGAGGCTCGATATTGGCAGCGGTTCTGATCCATATCCATACCCTCCCCGCGACCTCTCAATGGTCTAGCGGTGACGATAATGCAGACAAACTCCGCCAATGCCAATTTGCTGTGGTTGGGATAGCTATGTATGCCCAACGCAAGCTCTCGTTCTTTCAATGATCCCGGTTGGGTGGGCGAAACGGCTTTGAAACAGGTTGAACACCATAGGTGAAGAACTTTCGTGGACTCTGTGGAGATTTTATGCCTCAGTTGTACTTGTACATATCGATACGACAGCAACAAAAGAACTCCAGGGATCCGTATTTAGATAGTACCCTGGCTCCTTCTCGGACATTGCACTTCGCACGATGCTGCAACCATCCTTCGCTGTGATAGAAGCTCTCCCATCCTATCAAGATCCAAATAACTGTGAAAGAGCCCTTACTCCCTAGATATGGAGACTGCCAAGGAGTGCCGGTTAGTTTTGGTTTGAGTCCAGTCCTGAGGGAGTCTTTGCGTTTATGAACACGAGGAATCTACTGATTGTAGTGCCGAGTTCTACACCCACGTCATCAGCAACTACAGGCCGTGGCCGTGATAGTGTTGGTTTCGATCTGTCAGATCACGTTTGCAGTAATACTCTTGTAAATCACTAATGCCCCCAGCCAGAGTTACCCGGACGGACTATATGGTCGTATCAGATCCAAGCACACTGCAGCTTTAGTCCACATCTTGTCGAGGAAGGATGAAAGAGAACGTTTGAAGAGAAGTGGAGGACTCATAAGCAAGGATATAAATCTTCCGAAGCGCGCGCTGCCCAAGAGAACCAGCATATGCTCCTTCCGGGCTTGAACGGCTTTCGATCTGCATCCATTTTCCAATACCTGTGATATGATACATAATGAAGATGTAGTTTTCGCTAGAGGAGATGGTTCAAACACTATGTCCCTTTGATGCTGGGCAGACTCGACCAAAGCGGATCAATGTACTGCGGAAATTCGGTGACCTGACCCAAGACGATTTGAGCATAAGTGGTGGGAGCTGGGTGAAATGGGCTGTATTCTTTGTGGGCCGTTTGTTGGTTGTCGCGTTTGGCTAGACCAGGGCAATCCTCCAGACCGGCGGCGTGTTTCCTGTCCACTGCACTCTGGCACAAACTGTCTAGGATTATGCGGGCCTTTTCTTGAATCGAGGTATTCGTGTTTTCGAACAGTAAAGGGAAACTAAAGAATATAAGTATTCGGCATATGTAAGTTTACGACGTTCAAGTAAGTTAGTCTGCTTGACCCGATCACTCGGATTATTGGCTTGTGGCTTTGGCACGTTCCAGAAAATAACTAATAAGCTAGCTTGGCGGGAAGCTCCTGGTCTATGATAACCAGGGCTCCTCCATTACCACTCACCATCTGGTTATACATAAGAGGATAGTTTTGTCTGTGCTCAGATACACAGGGGCCTTGACGGCAGGGCTTGTTAACGCCGACGAAAGTCGGTACCGGCTCCGATAATCAAGGCGTTGAGGCTTGAGGAGCAACACCAATATCATCGCACAGGACTATGCAGCGTTATAGTACTGCATATGTACATAACCTGCATGTGCAAGATGGAGCTTGCAGAGTTAGTTCTGGCTAGCTTGCATGGTATCACTAAGCACCACGTCTGCAAGCTTCATGCACTGAGGGTACCAAAATATGCAGCGTTGAACCAACAGGGTATGGTCAACTGTTGGATCATTTCAGGGCTGTTTTGGCCTCGAAACTGGTTTGGCGGAAAAGTCGGAGGCCCCATGGTAAAAACATAGGCTTGTATGTAATAGTAGATCGTTTTAGGACGATCAGTACTCGATCAGGCTTCTAGTAGAAGCATCGGAGGCTCATCTGTGGTTGTACTATAGCAGTGGTATGGAAACCATCCTACCATCCTTTCAACTTATCCAAAGACTCTGATGGTATGATCTGGTTTGCTGCAGGATGGCAGAGCTGAAAACAGGGATTCAAGGACTTGTATGCCTGAAATTTGCCACAAGCTAGCCTGCAGTTTGAGTCTCGAGAACGAATGTTCAATGTCCACCATACATTGTCATGATGTCGATGACAAGACAAAATAAACTGTTGAGCCAGAGTCAACTCCTGACAGCCATGACCCACAGAGGCGTTCATTGCTGGGTTCGGCCACGCGACTACCCACACAAGCTGCCGGGAGCGGGACTTGATCCAAGCGTCAAGACATCATTAAGCCGTTTCATTTGTTGCCAGTGGCTGGAACGGATCCGGTGGTTGTTGCTCCGCGGCGCCTCTGTCAAGGGTTTTATTGGGATATGAGTGTCCTCTCCCACGGTTGCACCCTTGTTGATGGTGCCCTATCAGATCGCCATCTTGAACCAGGGACTATGGCCGCATTTTTAATGCCAAGCCTGCCAATGACAGGTACAGGTTTGTAAGGATGAGGAAACACCTCAAGGCTACTTTTCTGTACGTAAGAAGTGGTGAACAAGATAGTAAGGCCATCGAGTATCCGAACAACAGAGGTACATCATGCTGCACGACTAAGAACTGCGACATATGCCCTTGCGGATGATACTAAGGCATATATCCTTGGGGAGTCTGTCAGGTTTTTGGTCCAAACCAATGGCTTCCATCCTGACAGTCCTGGGAGGTTGCATCACCGTTGATGATTGACCTTGTCCATGGGTGATCCCTGAAGTGCCTCCCGACAAGAACAACGTCAAAAGCACAGACACAGCCTTGAATAACCCCCAAGGATTCTGTGCCATCATTGTTGTCGGCCTATCTCCTTATGTCTCAGTATTATAGAGGTTCGTACTGATTGATTTGTTTGCACGTTGTGTCAGCCTCATTTCACTGATTGTACCAGGCTGTCCACTCGCGTGGCTGACTGACCTGAGACCGTTATGTCTGGCCAGTAAAAAAAACCCGAGCTGGAACGATCGACAATGCGATATCGTTTTGTATGCAAGCAGATAGTCGTATATCTAGACTTGAACGTCCTGCTGAGCAACTTTTTCAAGTTGAGTAGGGGTCAGGAGGAAGGCGAAAATTAGGACAAGGCTATTTCGCATTCTTTGGCTGCATTAGGTCAAGTCCAGATGGATGGACGAACACAGACCTGCATGATGAATGAATACATCCAACCCTTCCCATCTATCACAAACTTTTTTAACTGGAACATGGTAGCTCATCAAAGCCAGGGGAGCGGTTCCGACTGCAAAGAATTAAGGCCGACCCATCAGCTGCAAATGTCCGTCTGCGGCTTCGGCACTGTCCCGGTATGGTAAAGCTTTAACGGCATTTCGTAGAGGTACGTAGGTACAGAGAAGAAACAAGACCCAGGAGATCGGGCGCATTCCAACCATTCCCATGTCAAACAAAGCGGAGCTGGTTCGGGGGTATTCGAATCCTTGTCAGTCAATTATCCATGAAATACAAGATTTCGGGGGTAGAAACGAAAATGACCAAATGGGAGAAGAGTTCGTTGATGTATGGACATTAGGTAGGCCAAGTGCATGCAAAGAGGAAAGAAAGAAATACCCATCTATGCTTAGGAAGGTAAGATTGGATCGGATTGGCAGGCATGAACCTAATGGATGAGGTGTATGTAGGCAGGCACGCCTGTCATCGATGCAACTGGGGCGTGTTTCTTCCCTCCCATCCCCTTTCACTCCATCCCTCCTAACTAATCCCATCCATCCCAACC
>JAAOAN010000233.1:0-53818 GCA_013396205.1 Fusarium mundagurra | reverse complement strand
CCCCATCACCATCACCTCCCCCTCCCCTCTGACCAACTCCTCCATCTCATCCAATTCAACGTCTACCGCGCCTTCATCTCTATCAAACGCACCATAAACACAATCTCACTAGACTCAACAACCAGTCCCGTCTTCGGCCCCTGCCTAGACGATACAACCCGTTACCCTCCAAATCCCAATATTCCCTCTTCCCTCGCCCCTACTACACTGCAACTATCTCAACACCATTTCCCCTGGATCAACATTATGCCATTCGCCCGTTTTCGCGATAACCTTGTACGACGGGAAGGCCGTTTGACAATTTCGAATTGTGGCGGGATATGGTTGGTGATCTCATGAGCTATACTGCTGCGCCTTGGCAGCGAGGAACCCCGGTTAGCTTCTCTGCCACTCTCCCTGAGACTGAATCGTCACAAGGGTTGGAGGGTGAGAAGAGGGGCGGAGCCTATGCGTCTGTCGACCTCGGCATTAGGGACGAACATTTGATAATGGGAGTCTATCCTTTGAGTCAAATGTGAAGCATAAATGTATTAGAACCAGTTCATTCCGACAAAGCATATCATCAAGAATAATTGCTAGAGGTGTAAACGCTGTCTGTTACTCCTTTGCATCAAACCGGACAACCAGCTTGCCACCCGCTACCTGACCCGCCCGTAATTTATCCAACCCCTCAAATATACCACCAAAGCCACTATTCAGCTTAATAGTCGGGATACGCTTCAGTATATGTGTAATCTGCGGCAAAGTCTCATAAAAGCGAAGAAGGGCCGCGCGATCTTGTGGCCTGGCTTCAAACTTGGGTCCAATGGCGGTAACCATTGAAAGGCATGCCCCATAGCTGTATATGAGATGACAAGATCGTAAGCCACGTCAGGAGTGCTAGACTTGCCGTTGGGTAATAGTGTAACGACCTTACCACCACTGGGCTTGAACACCGCGGCGCAGATGGACGTCGATTTGCCCTCGGAGACGCAATCCACCGCTTTTGTGATCATAGGATAATCTAGGAATAGGCCTGCAGTGGTTGATCCGGCGTAAATGAAGATGCCTTCATCCTTGGGAGACGCCAAAAGTTAGATCTATTCTTACCCTATTTAGACCCAACGATGACATATTTACCAACATCAACTGCGACATGCTAGAGAAGATCAAGAAACAAAGGGTAGACAGGGTTTCAGCCACAGGCCTAACTGCAAATCACATATCCACTTTAGGTTTCCATACTTCGTTAGTGCAAGAGGACAGAGTTACTAAAGCTTGGACTCCTTGAACCTACTGATTGGATCAAGTGGCGCCATTTTTAGGATATTGAAACTTACTTTATCCCTTGAAAACTCAAATGTGTGCTGAGAGTACCTGAATAGGTAAACCTTATAAATAATGTCAAACTGCTAGCGCCACTAGATAACTCTGAGACTTCCTAAGGGATAAGCTAATCTAAATAGATGTTATGCCAAGAGGTTTGTTTGTAAGGTATAGACTAAGGAGCAGGGCTAGAATTAAGTTTAAAATCTAGGCATGACTAGATAAATATTGCCCTGCAGCCTGCATCTTGACAAGTATTTCTGATGATGTTGAGTTGGAGAGCTATGACAGGGGACTAGGGCAGGCATTTTATCCCTTAGTAAATATATTTAGAGTTCTCTTTATGCATTAGATGTAATTATTATAAAATAGGCTTATAAAGCTTATCTTAGGTAATTATATTAGGTAGCTAGTATACTGCCTAAACTGACTTTATAAGAGTATTATTTTGAGTTAATATTCCCCATAGCTAATAGCTCACATCACGCGCCTCACACACATACGCTTCAGCATCTCAGCTTCATCGCTCCGAGGCTAGGCTCGCCCGCACAGACCGCACTTCATGGTTCCATTGCCTTAGGTGTCCGTTTCCCCCGCATCTCGTGGATGCTTCAACGCAGCAAATTAAAATGGTCTCTCGTCCAAAGGAACGTGCGACGCAGGTACTGATATAGATACTAACGTTGCTTTACTGACCTATGCTGGCTTACTTCTACAACACAGTCAAGAGAGCGATCAAGAGAGACCAGCCACTTGCCCACTTCATATACAAATCACAAGCCATAAACGCCTGGTGCAATTCAGCTTATCGGTTGTATATTCACGCTACCTGTACTCTAAACTAGTGCCAACAAGCTATAAAGTTCTCATCCACCATGAAATGCCAAACGTATTACCCTTCAGTCAACGGTATTTAACGTCGCCAATGTTACCTGATTGGTGACCACGTAGGCAGGTTTCCGTGTTATACCCGTTGACATTTCCTACCCGCCCCATCAAGCCACGCGAGATTCCAGGACCATGACTCGTACATGTTCTAGACCCATCGTAACAATTTACCGGAAGTCTCCACCACCGTTGCATCGAGAAAGAGGAATGCCGCTCTGTCTCTTGATGCACATGGTAATGGCACCAGCAACCCAGCTAACGCCCTCATAAGACCCCTGCTCATGCGAATCGGCCATCCATGTACCAGTCTGCTGCAAAGACCCAATACATCCATTAAACACACGTCCATACCGACGGTTAGTCCAAGGCCGAGTGATAACAACACCAGTCTCGCCATTGGCCACGGTACCGCGGACAGTGACGGTGGCTACAGTAGTCCAAGTACGAGAGTAGTCAACGCCAAAGCTAGCGCCGAGGCGGTCCTTGACTGCCTTGAGATCAAGACCTGCACTGACGGAAACACTGTTGGAGACGCTGTAGGATGAAGCGACGCTGACGTCAATGCCGCTGCCAGCGCCGATGACGACGGGGGACATTTGCACGTCCCAGTCGACGAAGCGCTGAGTGCTGTCGGTCACGTACGAGGTTGTGCCACCGCAGGACTGACGCTCCTCGAGATTGCGGGGTCCGATGGCCTTGGGGCCGGCTTTGAGCCAGTCGTGGTCAATCTCGGGAGTGATGGGGTTGATACCCTCCGACTCGAGAAGTTTCTCATAGACGCTGACGTGAACGACCTCCACTGCACTATGTTAAATGGTGACGATTTATGAGAGGGAGGGGGTGACTTACTGCGGCCCTCGCCATAGAGGATGACTTCATCTTGCTTGAGGACGTGATCGGGTGTCCATTTCGTGGAGTTGAGATCGCGCTCGGTCATGAAGGGAGCGGCACTGGCAACAGCGGTCAGGCTGAGAAGAATGAACTGAGGGGCAATCATCCTAGAAGACTGTAGACAAGATAAGATGGAGAGAAGTTGTTGAGATGTTGGAAAAGAGGTGCTGGCTGAAGAGAAGAGTAATTCAGTTGCCAAGAACAGCTCAGCTCTTTATACTTGAATACGCACGACTGTAAACTCAAATTCTCAAGGTATATAGTTCTATCAACGGCATTGATACCTCACCCATCACTACAAAATCGGCAGTTGCTTTCCAATCCGATTCCGGAAACTCCCTCGTAATCTCTCAACGTCCTAAATATGAAGCTATTTGCGCGCCTAGAAAGATCGTCAGTTCACAGAATCTCAATGTATCAGTGATTGTGGATTTATCCCGTCTTGGCCTCGGTAAGATCCGAGCTTCTGGTGCATTAGGAAGGTAACTCGCTAGTCGACGGGTCCAACTGACACTGACGACCACGACAAAAAGGTTGAAGCGTCGGTCCGAGACACGGATCAATTTATTACTGGTCAACCGTTTTACAGGGCTATTGCTATCACGACTTCACTTATGGTGTTTTCAAGAATGGGGTTGGGATTGTGAGGCAACTGCCGGACCTCGTGGGGGAGCGATAGGACTTGGTGAGATGATGTACCCTGTTTATCAGTCGTATAGAATGACTCGAGTACGAAATTAGCAGGTTAGGTCCGAGAATTGGGTATAGCTTCAGATAACAGTCAGACGATGCCTGAGCCATGGGTTGGCGTGAAAGAATTGGATCTTGCGTCTTCGGAGTCGTGCTTCAGAGTTAGCCGTGATGTTGAACATATAAGCACTCTCGATCCCATTGTTGAAGTCCAGATCAACCAGCATCATATTCTTTCCTCCTTACTTCCCAACCCAAATCTTCATTATCACTCTTCGTGTCACAAGTCACAATGCAGTTTCTCAGCATCACCTCTCTTCTCGCTCTCGCGACTCTGTACGATTCCATATAACCCATCACCACAGACTTCCCTACTAACAACATCTCAGTGCGTCAGCAAAGCTTCACAGCCAAGCTGTCTGCGTCTCCAACCGCCATTACTCCCCCTTCGGAGGAACGGCATGGAGTCCCAGCTACAACTGGCAAGTGAACTATGAGATTCTTCCCGCCGCCACCAACTGCGCCTGCACCTACTACAGGAACCGCCACTCTCCTGGTGGCAACCAGTGGGACAGTTGCCCTGACTGTAAATTTGTGGGTCACCCCAGATACAAATGTCTTGGGAGAATGAGGCGCTAACATGGAGTAGGATGGCCTTGTCTGTGGGTCTGTCGGCTGGCATATTGGCGGTGACGAGGTGAGTAACGTAGCACATTATCCCCAGTCCCTGTTGCTGGGCTGTTTTGAGTCCATGACTGACCATAATCTCAGTTCGACTACTACTGTGAGAACCTGTGTGGAGCGGAGGGATCAGAGGCGAACTAGTATGGGACAGCCTTGTCGGCAAAGGGACCCTGGAGGACAGTGGGGGATTGGAGTAGACGTTGTGATAGGTCATCCAAACAATAAATTCGTATTCCTCGGAAAACGGCAGTCGTGACAGCTCGGCATTTACTGTTCACCCGGGGTCCCCAGGGTCAGATGCAGGGGTCTCGCCGTTTGACAGATGAGCCATGACTCGTGGGGATCATGAAACGTGCTGGGGACCGAGATAGGGAACGGCTCGTGGTGCATTAGTTAGTGGTCCCTGATTATTTGCGACGAGTCATCAGTAGTAATTCCACGAATAGCGTTTGAAGCATCGTGGTTTAAGCTTTGCAGGGACATAGTGTGCGCGCATTGATGGTCAGCGCTGATTGGTTCATCGTAGCGTTGAGATGAACAGACTTCCAGATTTGAAGTTTCATGCATTTTCCATAAACCTTGCTAGTTAAATGCCATCAAGCTTATTAAAACCAAGCATTTTTGGCAGGAAAATCTAGGGACCTGATCCCTGTGAGCAATGACACCTTGACATGGCTACTGCAAGGGTCGTTGACAGCCCACGTGTTCCAGAAGCCGCCAACTGAATCATGACATTTGATCCCTTAGTTTGTTGCCCCACAAGAGCCATGATGGTCAGATGAAGTGGATAAATGGATACCCAAAGTTGGCTGTTTTAATCGATGGTTGTTGTGCTACAGGAATAGATGACCCAACGACCACGCGATTTGTTAATTGCCGAAATGAGCATGTCGATCAATCTGGGACCCTGGTGGTTGCAATCGGCTACCAGACCCGCGAAATAGATTCCAGTCTGAGTGTTTCTGAGAGTGGTGAATCGAGTGAATCGAGTTACAGAGTCTGCAGCTATTTGTTCCTGCAGTTAAGGAAGCGACTGCGAAATTATCTCGCCGCTAATTTGCTTTGAGCCAGCTTGTACCACAGATGTGAGTTCAATCTCGTCAGCAGAGTCATGTGACAATTTTCTCCGTCGTATTTGTCTGTTCGTGGAACCTTCGCATCATCGAATAAGCAAGTTGAAAAATATCAGCTGACTCGCTTTCTGAGCGGCTCTTGTTGCAACGTCAATTTTAAGGCTATACCATGATGCAAAGCTCAACAAAAAGTTCATATTACGAAGCAAATTCATCCAAGATGTTTCGTGAACAAGCTGGACAAGTACCTCGAACAGGACGGTTGCGCAAAGCTCAGTATCAGTAGAATTCAATACAGTCAAAACAAGACGAGAGCCTTATGGAGATGTGAAATTTTTAGCCCAGCCAAATTACTCAGAGTTTGGTACAGTGAGCGTTGTAAGCACTGTGTTCGTGGACAACAAACCTTCTTACCCTGCACACTGGGGGGATCACGATATCATTGTGCCATATGGTGGTATGCTGCCTAAAGTCTGTTTACGGTGGGTTCATTTTCCTCTGACAGACCTGACAGCTCATCCTCCCATCACTGATCATATCTCGCGCTCCATCTGCGGTTCTGAAAGTTTGTGTCATACAGTTTGCGCTCTCTATATCACGGATGTTTCTGCAATTAACTATCCTGCGTATCTCGACAGCCTGATGAGAAAACGGATGTAAAAGAGATTTAAAATTGCCATCGGAGGTGGATATGATATCAATCACCAGTGGACGTAAAGTCAGATCGTCAAACATGTGTTGCCTAGATTGATATTTAAAGCTTATGCCATGTGTATCAAACCAGCATAATAAAAATCCCAAGTAACTTCAGTTTTTAGAAGGCAATATGCACACAGGCCTGCGATAAACTATAATCTATCAATCTCACAACGTACGAAGAGACAGACTTCAGTAGACATCAACGTATGAAAGTCTAAATATATTGGTATCAAAAGTCTCGTTCGACAACACCAACAGTCATGCATGATTTTATCCCGCCACGCGACATTTCATTGTCTTGAGCGCGCTGTTGGAAAATACGTTTTTGCGCGAATAAACAAACTAAACTTATTATGCATCTATTTCTTTAAAACAAACTCTGTATCTTGCCTCAATATGGGTCCATAATGCCTTCGATATAAAAGCAGACTTCTTCCCTCCCAAACTCCTCCTCCAAAAAAAAGATTCTTCAACAGGATCTCGTTGCGAAATGACCCCCCAGGCAAGCTCAAGCAAGGAGGCTGGCACACAGCCACCCCCTCAACCCCCAACAGAACTGGCACGCGACCTACAGCGCAGCAAGGTAATCTTCTTCACCCTCGACACTCTCTTCGACCGCGACCATGCGACTGAGTGCGCTCTGGAGAGATGCAGAGAGCTCAACCAAGACCTTCGAAGTAAATCCATGGATGAACTAAAGAGAGCCTATGATCATGCCATGGCCGCGGCGTATCGACAACACATCATTGCCCATCTGCGCGGATCAGGCCCGGGCGGCTCTCATATTCTACAAGCGTCGGTGGATAAAGTCGCGATATTCTTTCAGCAGCTCAACCTCAATCTGCCGTCGGAGAGGGACCGGAGTCTCATTGGTAACGAGTTCGCTGCTGAATTCAGTCGCAACAAATTTGAAGTCCATGGCGTGTCCAAGTCCCTTGCGCAGCTGCAAAAACTCGAGTATGCGATCGTTGTTGCGGATGATGATCTTGACTGGAAAGTTGTCAAGGATCTCAATTTCTGGCAGTACATCGATGCCAATATCATAACAAATGATCCATTAGTGCGCAAGCCGGACCCTCGCGTGTTTAAAAACGCGCTGGATGCATGCGGAGTGTCTCCGAGTAATGCCGTCATCGTTGGGTCTTCGATAGAGAAAGATATTCATGGTATCATCGCCGCTGGCGCAGAGCCAATCTTGTACATGCCGGGCCATAACAACACGGTTATGGATGTTCAGGGCACGCGTGTTCTGGTTGTTCGCACCATGGTTGAGCTACTGGTGGAGATGCAACGTCGACCTGAAAACAGTCATCTCGTACGGGCCCAACGTCGTCAGCTACCTCCTATACCACCTTTTCCAAGTCACCCATCAATGATAAACGCACCACAGAACCAGGCATATCCGGATAATCAGAACGGTGAACCCTCGGCCCAGCATCACTACCAAGGCTCGAGCCAATCTCGACATCCGGCGCCCGGTCCACAGCCTGTTGAAGATAGGCATGCGAGCCAATCTTGGGAGAGCACTCGACCTTCCCAGCCGGGCTCCAGCAATGAGACTCCACGAACACACATGCTGTCAAGTCGTGGCCAGCCAACCAAGTATTACGAAAGGACTGTACGTCCGGCACCTTCCTTGAGTAGCGCACCGGCCAAGCGCTCTTATTATCAAGTTGAGTCTGAACATGGTTATTTACCATCATCACGTCGTCGCGACCATGGATATCCTCATGATGATTCGGCGAGTGGGCACTATGATCCTGCAGGCAAACCAAGCCCCGGCCCGTCGACAAAGAGTTCTTCGACCCATGCGCCACATCCGGTTACACCACCCATGAGACCCATTAGTGACGGTTCCGGTGGTTTCGGTACTAGAAGTAGTTCCCCCGTCAATACCCCTCAGACCCCTCCACCACCGCCGACGCTACCGCCGATCAGCCCGTATCCTCTCACCGAAGATTATGGGATTTCCAAGGCAACCTACGTCGAGAATTGGGATCAGCCGCGTTCCCAGTATGAGGGATATGGAAATGGGACTTCGAGAAATAGGTAATCCTTGGGGGGCAAGAAAACACTGTACTTTGACATAGGGTGTCAAAATAAACTTAGCAAAAGATATCCTAACCTTAGTGCCGCTACCCTAAATCCGTATAAATTTACCTAACTATTTTTGTCACTTATGATCAAGGTCCTGAGTTTTCTTTCCCTCCCTAGGTAACTGACGCATAGAATGCCCATCCACGATTTTCGGGGTTTCCATTGGTCGGGTTCAACGCCTAGTTGAAAAATTATTGCCCACGGAAAACGTTATCCTGAAAATTAGATGACAGGAAGATCATTTGCCACACATGGCCAACATGCGAACTTTTGCTTCAGTATACAATGATTGGTGACTGATATTCACTAGGATACACATGTAATCTCCCCTTTGGTATATCTTAGCAATCGCCATGTTTCTCCTCATGCCAGTTGGGAACCAGACAGAAAGCGAACTGAGTGCAGGCAATTCTCACAGAAACACCTCCGTTACTCCACATCTATCCTGCAGCATTTGGAGCCATAGTATCAATTTTGAGGCCTTCTACACCACAAGGGCTTGAAGAACTGCGACCATCAAGTGTTTTTTAGGGTTTTGCTCCGGGATGCATGACGTTGATATATGCATACAAAGCATGTGACCTTACCTGCAGACCCAGAAGAGACAAAAAGTCAAGTGATACGTCTCAGAACGGATAAGATAAATGAGATGTTGATTATTGGCTCTTGAGTGTCAAGTATGGTCATATTTATGCCAATCTGCAATGTAACGCATAAGCGTGACAAAGCAACTGCATATGCGCGAGGCTGCAAAAGTAGATATGGCTGGCTTTCATCACCAACCGGCTAAATACAGAGCAAAAGAACTGTTGAGACAGATTGCTTTCGATCGGCGGGGAAGGGTGCTTAGATTCGCAGGGTGATTTGTGTTTATGAATATCCCAGAAAGTCAATTGCAGTTGTCTTTTATCCTTCATCCTTTCTCGGCTCCACGCTACGACACTGTTAGAAATAACCGTCACAATCTGCTAAGAACCAGGAATAATGAACTTATCTTGTCTATCAGACCTCCCAACTTCCAGTGGGATCGCCATGGCCGTGTTCTGCTTGCTATCATCCTGGTGGCTTGGCACATCCTTTCTAGCATGGTATCGCCTCCGCCACGTCCCAGGCCCCTGGTTCGCAGGACTCAGCTACATATGGAACGGCTGGATAGCCTACAGTGGTAAACAGCACCGCGTCTTCGTTGAATTAGACGAGAAATACGGCTCACTTGTCAGAATTGGCCCGGAGGTCCTGCTCACTTCAGATGTAGAGCTCGTCAAACGCATGTCGGCGACAAAGAGCTCATATGGCAAATCCTCTTGGGTCGACGGTGTGCGCTTCAATCCGTATCACGAGACTATGTTTGCAGTAAGAGACCCACGGCAGCATGATCGTGCAAAAGCAAGGCTGGCGCCTGCGTACAGTGGTCGCGATACGCCTAATCTCGAGGGCGCGGTTGACCAGCAGGTCAATAGCCTCATATCCTTGATTCGCCGCCATTATCTCTCAGAGCCTGCGTCTGGTGTCTTTCGTACACTGCCCCTTCTAAACGTCTTGTCGTACTTCACACTCAACGTCATTTCTAAGGTGGCGCTCGGCACTGAGTTTGGTTGCTGCGCTTCTGACTCTGATCCGTATAGGTTCTATGAAGGGTTGGATGAGCATATGCCTTTGATGGCGCTGACGAGTGATGTTCCGTGGATCCGAGCCATAATGTACTCAAAAGCGTTTCTCAAGTATTTTGGTCCACGCGAGACTGATGATCACGGAATTGGCCCGCTGATGAAGTAGGTGGCACTTCCTTTCAATCTCTAGGTATATCGCCGGCACTTTTCTGGACTAACTTATCGCGATTAGAGTTACGAATGATAATGTTCGGCAACGCTATAGTCAAGACCAGACAGAGAAGACAGATATGCTGGTATGCCAAAGTGCCCCAATCCCATCCATCCATCCAACAGGTTAGTTGGACGACTATTGATATCCTTTCCTTTCAGAGCTCGTTCAAAGTCCACGGCCTATCCGAAGGCAACGCTCAGTCCGAGACGCTCTTCATGTTTGTAGCGGGATCCGACACTACTGCGTCAGCTATCCGAGTCACGCTGTTCTACCTCATGTCGTGTCCTCGAGTCTATCGCAAGCTTAAGGAAGAAATTCGAGGTGCTATTCGTGAGGGGAGAGCTTCAAGTCCAATTACAGCTGCTCAGGCACGCGACTTGCCTTATCTCCAAGTAAGTCTACAAGCTCGTACTCATTGCAGATAAAATACTGAAACCAGGACTCCCTCGTATCAGGCAGTGATTTATGAAGGTCTTCGCATGCGACCAGTGACAACAGGGCAGCAAGCCAAAGAGGTACCAGCTGGAGGCGACACCATCAACGGGTACTTCATCCCCGGTGGCACATCCATCGCCATCAATTTCTCCGCTATTCTAGGTTCAAAAGCCCTCTTCGGTCCAGACGCCGATGTCTTCCGGCCAGAGCGCTTCATCGGTCTTTCAGCCTCCGATCTCGCCGAGATGCGCCGCAACGTCGAAATGAACTTTGGGCACGGCCGATGGATGTGTGCTGGAAAGCCGTTGGCGTTTATGGAGCTGCAAAAAGTGTACTTCGAGGTTTGTTGCCAAACAGAGTTTGTCCCTTCGGTAGAGGTTTTGCTGACTCACGACGGTATAGTTATTGCGGGCATTCAACTTTCAGCTCACGGAGCCTCTGAGTCCAATGCGATCAGAGAGTTACGCCTTGTTCCGTGATTTTGGACTCAAAGTCCGTGCTACAGTGGCAGAAGATATGGAATAATTGCGACGATGCAGTACCAGGCTGTTATAGAGCCTGGGCCGTAGTATCCGGGCGTCGAGAGGACGATGTATGACAGTAACTCCATTGTTATATGGAAGATCTGGACTTGCGAAGTGAAATGGTTCGAAAAGAATGAAGGAGTTCGACCTGGAAATAAGCGCCTACACTAAGCCTCAAACTAGAACAATGTCATAATTGGCGCTGCCAGAGACGATAAGACCTAAAACATCTCCCTTCGGCCAAGTGTCTTGTTATCTAATTCGGAATTCAGGACCTGAATTGAATTCAAATAGAGATCTTCTTTATCTTTCATTGAGCTGTTGGATAAAGTGACGTAATATGCCGTACTTCCATAGCAGTAAGATTGTAAAACGACTAGGTTATATAAAGCAGGTCAATAGATGTTTTTCGTAAAAGCATGATACTATTCTATAAAGACTTTAGTATCTCCAGGATTTCATTACGCCATATATCCCACATCCCTTTATCTCTCAGTCTGTCTGGGATGTTAGTTTCCAAATTCTCCAAATGCCCCTTCTCATTATCCCATTGAAGCATATTATCCATTGACCTCCATGCCTGATCAAAAGACTTTTCCCATGAAACCTTGTAGCTGATGTACTCACCAAAATGGTCCTCGATATATCTGGGATCCAATTGTGCGTTTGCCATGTTATGACATAACCTTCTCAATCTCCGAAACTGTTGCTTGAAATAATCAAAGGCTCTGGTCCGTTCTAGCTGGTTGATTATCGAGGCTTTTGTTCCACTTGGACTGGTACGAGAATGGCCTTGGTCGACACGGGCACCTGAGCTGCAAAGGAAGTGTATGAATTCCGAATCAACAGCGAGAATTATCGCACAGTATAGCGGCCAATCGGGCATCCCGGCGGGAGGATATCTTTCTTGGATGGCCCCATGACGTTCATAGCCTGACCGACGTTCGGAGAATATCGTGAAAGGTCGCATTTGGGGAGATACAACGTTTTTCTCAGTAAGAATCTTGAGAAAACGAGGGTCTTTGGATACTGTTGCTGGAAGTATCGCTGATTGGGTGGGGGGAGACTCAATCTCGCCTTGACAACGAAACGAGATGCCGAGTTCATGAAGAGAATCCAAGAACTGTAACAGTTCAGCCGGACTTCGGTTCTCGATAATCTTGCAACATCCATTCACAACTTCTTCATTCACCGTATCTATGTTGGTTGCATCAAGCCTTTGGCGATGAGCGACTTCGATTACTCTCTTAACCGCATGCGCGCCATTTGAGAGAAGTATGTGAGTTAAGGTGGCGATGACATCGTCCAAGGCTGGTGGAAGTATCTGAACAAGCTCGTCTAAGCGGCGGAACTTATGCTCATCCCATGCAAACAGGTACAGCTCCCGCCGTAAAAAGGGTATACCCAGAGGGCCCGTAGCTGAAATCAACAGTCGCAGGAGGGTGGTGTTGTCCGCCTTTGAGTAGAGCTTGGCCAGGTATAGTAACTCCCTCTCCCAGTCAAATGGGTAGTAGTCAACCATGAATACCGATAGTAACAGCCTCATTTGGTCTGTGTGGATTTCAGAACACACTTCAATCCCTTTATGTCGCAAAAGTGAAAATATAATAGTTCTGTAGCTTTTGGAATTGGCCGCTGCTGATCTAAAAACAGCTTCTGTAATCTGCGCATCCTGACCCTGCCGATCAAGCAGCATATCTATTAGTTGCGGGCCGCATGAAAGATTGCCCGCTGCAGCAATAAAAACCTGTTCGGTAATTTCCACGTCGCTTAGCCGATCGAGGAATACTTTCAGCACCGCCTCTCCGCCATTCTCGTTCCGGGCAGCAGCAATAAGCGTCTTTTCCATCGGAACTGGCCAAGGATCCTGTTGATCGACCAAGATGTTCATAACTTCAGAATCGAGATACTCTATCAAGTGCAGGAACTGGTCTTCTGGTAGGGGTGCTTGGGATCGTTTTGCTTTTGGTGCATCACGAACTGCTTGCCATTTCTTTCCATCATAGTCGTTCTCATCTTGGCGAATAACGGGTATAAGACGATCCAAGAAATCAGTCGCCTGAGTAAAGAAATCGCTTGAGGAATAGCACGCGCCTATGATGAATTCCCAGATTCCTTTTGCCTCAGGCCATTGGCCCAGAGAGCCATAAGCTACTGCCGTCGCGGCCAAACATTCGATTTTGTTCCTGTCGTCCGCTGCGAGATGATAATCATAGCACTTAACTGCTTTACGGAATAGGTTGATGGCAGCCACGAACTGGCTGGCTCCCACTAATGCATGTGCAGAAACCACCAACAGATGGCCGTTCTGGACAACCTTTTCAGGATGTGGCTCCACGTATTCCAAAGTCGCCGTGTCGAGCCATGTTCTGAGTTGACTATCTTGTGTGGTCTTTTTTGAGTCCTCTAAGTTCCAAACAAGAATTAACTTATGTAATGTCGATGTCTGGAGTAGCTTTGTCTCTCTGGAGGTTGGCGGGACCGATATCATAATTACTGAAAAGCAATTCTCCTCCTGCCTGATTAGCATAGGATTTGAAGCACCCTCTATCAAACATAGAAGATCGCCTTCCTTTGCTCTTTTGACACCGGCATGGAGGTTCCAAGCGGTCGAAGACCAGAAAGATTGGTAAGGTTTCATAAATTTCAGAGTCACTTGAAAGTCCCGGTTGCGATTGCTCCTCGGGGCCACCGAAGTAACTTTGCCAATAATAGTACCCTGGCCGCTAATCACAGCTGCCCTGTTACTGTTGGATGTCTTGACTGAGACCTTGGGCCCGAGAAGAAAAGTCATTAGTTGGCAGAAGAGGGCGTCCCAAGAGATGCTATAGTTCGGCCTGAGCTCTGATGCCGATAATCCATCAGTGCTCATTCCAAGCAACGCGAAAACCTTGTCGAGAGGCTCAGTAGCATCGTGGGCATGATACATGTCCATAAGTTCGCCAAGGGACCGTATACCTAAAGTAATGAGACCCGAGTCTGTTTTAGTATACTTGGGACGAAAGATAGATCCTCTTATCAGGTACTCGACGGAGGAAACATATTCGAGCCCCTCACTGGTATCCATGTACGGAGCAAGTCCAAGACAGAAAGCATAGCCGTCAATCTGGGACGCGCCACAGACTAGAAGGACGTGTTGGGCGGCGGCCACTTCCTGGAGTACCTATTTTTCTTTTGCGTCAGTCACTGCGTTGCAAATAGTGTGTCAAATATTACCCAAACTCTTCGAAACCATGGCCTTTCGAGCAATGCAATAAGCGAATCGGGGATAAGGTTGTCTTGTTCAGCCGAGATATCATGTCCTTCTGCAACAGCACGGATCTTCTGCATGGCCACGTCACTATCAGGTGTTGCTTCTCCAAGCCAAACTATGACTTGTCGCGCTTTGCAATAAACCTCTGCCATAATTCTGACTTGCTTTCCTCGCTCGTCTATGTTGCTCTGGTCGATGCAGATTGCATCTACCCATAAGACCCGTTCAATGAAGCTATCTCACAATTGTACAAGGGCAAGATGGCAGTTCGCGGTAATAGGTAATTCTCGATCATCGATTGATATCGAATTTGTGTTCTGCGAGGTGCCCCAAGTGTAGGATAAGGCCTCGTAAAGGTGCATTGTCTGCCTGCCTTGGGCCAAAGGATATTCGAATAGCTGACCCTGGAGTCGAGTTGATCGGTCTGGACTTGGCAGTAGGCGAAGTAATCGAATATTGTTATCGCCATTCAAGGCAGAGTACACATATTGGCTCATGTCCATTTCTGTTGACGGTCACAAGACTTCTACCGCGAAAGGTATTGCTGAAGTGCTGAAAGAGCGCAACTGGAAGGAATTGGAGCAGCAATGAAGTATTCTATGATTATATGATGGTGTCTAATTCCAGTTGGCATTGATGAGCTGTTTTCTTGGGGGTGCGTCTGCCACGTCACACCTGCATGCAGCCTGGTTGTAATGACCCCGCGGTTTCGTCACGTGTAACTTCGACCTCGCCATTAGAACCCATCGAAAAGCATACGATACCAAGCTCTGTTATATACTTCGCCAAAATGGTTACAGTTACGCATTCCATCTTTGGTCTCATACCTCGATCACTAAATATGGGTATTAAACTACATTAGTTATGCTGACTGAGAGCCTTATTATCCTCCGGGTTACCGCGGGTTATAGTTTGCAATGCCGTTCTGTGCCTCAATTATTCATACCCCTCTCGAACCACTTAGAAATTGCAGAAGCATAGAATGGTATCCTCCAATTTCTCACCACTAGATCACAGTCTACTTCCTTCTTTCACGAGTCACCATTACAAGGAGTTTAACGGTCAATTCTCCTCACAAACACAAACACCAGCTGGCATCTGATTATTGGTCGTGTTTGCCAGAGCGTCGTCTATTCGGTGTTTCTACCATATATTACCCACTTCCCATCTGGCTCTTCGCTTCAGTGGGCAAAGCATGAAGCGAATGAGTATCAAGCTGGCTACGTAAAGACGAGTATTGATTCATTGATTGATACTTAAAGCTTATGACGTCTCAGCGAGACATATCAAGCCAACATACTGAAAAATCGTAAAGGCGAGTATCTCTCCGAATATTGCACGACTTCAGTCTTCAGATAGCTATCAAATCCCAGCCTAGACAGAAACCTCAGAAGCTTCTGCTGATTTCCATAAGTACCTAGCTAGGCTTGCTTCACGCCCTCCACTTGTTTCCTGCATTTTTGGATAGTCGCCTATCGTGCTGATTGTAACATCATAGAAGGCCTTCTCTCTTCGTCCCTCAGTTCCTGCATTCTTCGTTCCCGGTCTAGTGCCCTGTCGAGGAGATCAGACAAAAGGTCGCAACAGTAGTCGTATTCCTTCCGGGCCGCGTCCTTTGTGGCTTGGTCGTGGGGCCCATATAGGATCGCCTGCTTGTCCATCTTCTGCTGCGTTATGTACTTTGTATAATCATCGGCAGCCTTTATCTCTCTTTCCAGATTCTCCGTTTTAAACCCAACGCTGGCTAACCCTTGTAGGATCTCGGCTTTAGATGGCATGGTCTTCTCGTTGTGATGCAAAGCTATATAATTTTCAAGTGTTGTCAGATCTCACGGGGCGTTGGTTTCTTTTTCTGGAGAAATGGCTGAAACCTAGAGAAGAGCGAGCTTTTATATCTTTTAAGCGGTTTTTGTCACTCACGGTTGTCCTCGAGCTATACGGTTCGTGGCGGTGTGTCCTAATCAGCCTTGGTAGCTAATTCTTGGGATCAAATCCTGTACCACCAATAGGACGATATATTCCTTGCTGTTCACTGTAAGGAATAATGGTGATACTCAATGTCCTTGTAACGCGATACATGAGCGTCACTCACAAAATCCCCGGCAAAGGGGCTCAGCGTCTAATTGATTCCCTAACCACATGTTGTTAATCATTGACGGCAACCGACAAAAGGCCTCAAGGTCATTAAAGACACAGCCACCTTCGCCTATCCACTTTGCCTTGAAACCAAAAGAGGCACCTGAAGTATACAAACAGGTTCTCGCGTTTGACCATTTCACTTGACAAGTCATTCTATAGCCACGGGCAGTAAATTTCTTTAAAGCTTTGGTTCATTCGAATGAATTTGTAGCTAAGCTCTCCAAGCTTGCGGCTTCAACATTTCAAGCTATGCCCCAAGCAAATCCCTCATCAACTCCCTCTCTCTGTCTCTATACCTCTGTAACTCCTCGGTCCGCTGCTCTTGCTTATCGCAGAGCCTTGTCAGGGTCGCACAGAGCCGATCATGCTCCCTTTTTGCCGAATCCTTTTCGGCCTGACTCCTACGTCCGTTCATTACTCTCTGTGCTTCTCTCCTTTTCTCCATCAGGTCTTGTATTTCCCACCTGGCGGTATCATAGTTAATCTGCAATCGCTCCATAGATGCCCTGAGCCTTTCGAGCTCTGCCTGGATCTGGGCTTTGGAGGACATAGTTTTATAAATGTGCTGTTAAGTGGTAAAAAGGGCGTAGTTATTTGTCTGTAATTCTAATATAAGTTGCTTTGCGGGAAATGGTTAAGATACTGACCTCAGGGCATATTTATAGTATTATCGCCTGGCATTTCGCTGACCGGCATTTTAGGCTGAGATATCACTCTCGCTAAAACTACATACCGTGTAGCGTTCGCTGAATCACAAGCAGTGGATCTACTGAGGCACACACTTCGTTAGTTCCAAGTTGTAGAAATTGGTAAGTATTAGAACTCAACATAATCACGCATTCAATGAAGCTCTTCCTACGCAATCGCAGGGCCTGGTCAACGTCGTGATTGGTCGTAACGCCCAAGGCAACTGTTGTTAGTCAGTGATGACCGCTAATTAAGAAATCAGACTCCCTATTATCTCATGTCATGTAGTTATTCATGGATCAGTTTTGATGGTGCAACTAATTCTTTTTGCTTGACATTGCACCTCATCATACCACAGAATTTGCTTCATTCTGAGACTTATTCAGGGCCTTGAGGTAGCTTCATGTGCTGAAGCCAATCGACTGATGCTTGCAGTGTTGCTGTGATGCATCAAAACCTTATATTGAAAGGATGAAGCTATCTAAACATGCAGGTTGGATACTGAGGAGCTGAACTGCTTTTAATGGTCCTTTTCGATGTTGTAATAATGTGATTAGGCCACCCATGCTATTGTTACTATGTCGCTTTATCAAGAAGAAAGCAAGGCATATAGACGAGGTAAACTCATTAAGAAGCTCAACTTTCTTTAGAGGCAGTACATAATGTACCTCAACATAATCGACTGTCTAATTCGCCGATTGCAATTCCTTCTCAAGACGTGCAAGCTTCGCATTCTTTACCGCCAAGGCTGTCCTCAGTCTGTCTCTCTTCATTTCTAGTTGCACCTCTTCACGGAGAAACTCCGCGCGTTGTTGTAGAGCCACGCGTTTCTCCTCATCCCCAAAGTTTGGGGAACAACCTATTGCGTTCGCAGCACGCCCTTTTGCCTGCACCTGTAGTATTTCCCAATTTACATCGTTCATCTCCTCTGTAATCGCTCTGATTTCCGATCTGACGCCAAAAAGCTGCCTCTCGATGTATGCCCTAGTTTGAGGCATGTTGTTGTAGATATATTTTCGGGTGGTAAAGTGGGTGTAACCGCAGCTTTGTTGTTGATGTTATGTAGCTAGGTTGCTTTATAGGAGAGAGTTTGGTTACTCCTCTTAGGGCGTCTTTTATAGCTTTCTGGCCTGGCACTTCACGAGCGTGCGAGTCGCGTGATTCAGCCATCAGCTATAAGGTCTATCAACTCAGGATAACACTTTTATAGAGTCATTTCACTGCCTGGCTTGCCAGAGTACATGTCGCTCTCACAAGCACTGTCTATGGATCACCTGTTGGTGTCATGGTGTACCCTGAACAGGATCAGTAAAGCTACAGCTATACACTAGGTTCTTTGTGCTCATATAAGCTCTCAACTACAAGTAACTGCAGGCGATGGCTTAACGTTCTGTCTGCTGATTTAAGCTCTCGGTCACGAGTCTCGACTGCAAATAACATACCTGCGTATTAACTTAGACGCCGGTGATGGCTCATACTGGCTGTATCTAAGCTTAAGTGCGGCCATCTTTACCTCATGTTTGTTCTGGGGAATCTTACCTACTGGGCGATAGTCGGGTTACTCATGCTGTTATGACTACTCGGCTTCATGAGGGCACATTTCCTGTACCTTATCCCTTTATTTACCAAGAAGGAAGTATTAAATGTAGATATAGTAAACTTCAGGTCTGTGCAGCCTATCTTTAGCTAAAGCCTAACTTTCTCGGGGAGTAGCAGATTCTATACCATAGCGAAAACCCTTTATCAATAGCCTACTACGCATTTAGTTCATTCTGAAGCCTTGTCTCCTTTGCTCTCAAGCCATCCAGTTCCCGCCTGATTCTGTTCAGCTGAGCTTGGAAGCCATTCTCTCTGCAAATAAATTCCGCAATTTGCTGTTTAGCCACGGCGATCCGATCATGCGGATAGTCTCCAGTTATTATCGCTTGGGCAGCGGCCTTTTGTGTCTGCACCTGGATTATTGCCCACCTTGCGTCGTTCATTTCCTTCTCGGCGAAGGCTATATCGCTCCTCGTGCGAACGAGCTCCAGCGCAATATCTGTCTTTGTACGTGGCATGTTGTTGTGGATGTAGTATTTAGTAGTTGAAGTGTTTTAGTTGTTGTTTTGTTGTTTGGCTAGGGATCTTTACAGGAGATGGTTTGAATGCCGGGCACGGGGCCTTTTTATAGCTTTCCGGCGTGGCATTTCACTGACTGAATGATAGTTAGGATCAGATGTTGCTTGTGCAAACACCATCCAGATCCATCGTTGGTGCCATGGTAACCATATAGAATCAGTGAAGCTACTGCTACACCCCAAGGCCTTTGTGCTAGTGTGGCTCTCGGACACAAGCACCGATAACTGATTGCATATCTAGCTTACAAATTAGACATAGTATCACGATCTTTCGAGTCACACACTTTGCTTATTACACATCCACGGCGGCCCGCAATGTGATGTTGTTTTGTAGCCACTGTACGATCAAAAGGCGTAAATACCACGAGGATTCAGTGTAGTGTCAAGATCAATACATCTAGTGCGTGCTCATGGATGAAAAAGTTAAATCACATTCACAGTTTCCCAAACGGTGTCATGATAGTATTTATAACTCTATGTCCTCTATTCTCATTAAAGCTCTCAGCGACAAGTCTCCCTCGCAAGTATTTATATATCAATTGTCACAGTTCACCGAGTCGCGTTTACTACAGAATATAATTAATTCTATACATGAGCAGTTCTAATTAACTCAAAACCTCGACAGTAACTTGAACTTCCCCAATGTGCTATGAAGCACTGACAAGACTAAAGTACGGGACTGCTTCTGTAGATAGTTTCTGCATGACCTTAACCAAGGGACAAATTTCCATACCACATCACTTCACTCACTAAAACGGGGGGGTCTGCGGATTCAAGAACTTCGATTCAAAGTCTATACCATATCTAGTATTCCGAAGTTCGGCCTCTCGTCAACGTACTGCTTATGATACCGCAAGTGAAACGCTTTGACAGGCTTCAATCGCCTAGACTGCGAGTTGGTACTGTTCTTCGAGCTTTGTTTGATTCCTCTTCAGTGTCGCCAAGCGCCCCTCGGCCCTTCTTTTGTCGATGATTAGTTTATTTTCCTTGTTGCAAGCCTCTTCATGATTCCTTTGAGCCGCGACCCTCTCTTCAGGCGGATAGTTTCCAGTTACTATCGCCCCAAACCCAAGCTTTTGCCATCCAGCGTCGTCTGTCTGTTCCGCCAGCTGGGAGATCTCTTTCTCCGTCTCTTTTATAACTTCCTTGACACGGTCAAGCTCTTCCTTGATCGCTTTCTTAGTACCCTTAGTTTTGGGCGGCGCCATGTTGGTATGGTTATACTGGTAATTATTGCTGTCTTTTTGAGTTTATGGGTTTGGGCGGTAGCTTGTGTGACTGTTGTGTGATTGTTGTGTGGTTTCTCGTATGATTGCTTGTAAGACAGCTCGTAGTGCGTACCTACACCAGCTATTATAGTCTGCTTGACTTGCATTTTACTGATTCACATGGCTGACTCGAACGTGACTTTTGCTGTGACTCTCTGTCAATCAACGTGAGGAAACTCAGATTCAGGGCCATCACGAGTCCTCGGTGAGTGAACATAGCTAGATTGCTGTGTTATTCATTGCTGTTGAGCGACATGAATGAGGAACAGTAACTTGCAGCCATCGTGAATTGCTCGAAAGCTCCTTTAGGAACGGAACGAGGTGTCACTGTCAATACCACATTACTATGGTTAGTCACTGGACAATGTGCAGGTGATGCATTGTCGCGTTGCTCGCTCTGACCATTTGTCAAAGTCTGTGACTCGTCATGCACAGCTCTGACTTCTGATCTTGAATGAAGGATAATCTCTGATCAGCATAACAGTTCATCACTCGAAGTCCCATCATGTGAATCACCATGTCATTGAGCAGCCAATTGATGACATGTAGGAAACATACTCCCGAATGCACCACTGGCGAAGAAGGCGGCTGAGATGGTGCATCGAGGCTTGAGCCGATGATTCTACATCGCATTGACCACGACCAAGCAGTGTCAAACTTCCAAGTCAACCTCCTCGTGACATCTTGATAGACCACACATCATAAGCTGTAGAGTTAATTCCAATTTGGATTAGCGCATCGGAAACCTCGTGTTTCCCGAAAGGCCCGCTCCAGAATCGGCAATCCCTCTCGCGCCGTCAGCCGCCATCATTCCAGCCCCATAAACGTTGCCAGTTTTGGCAACTCTAGCTCCAAGCTAGTCAAGCCGTGACATCATGCTCCACGCTCATTGAGGTCCGTGATTTGCCAGTCGCTAATTATAGAGTGTCCACTTCGCTTACTACGCGGTAGATCGGCACTTTGAGGCTTGGAATCACGAGAATCAGCGCCACTAGCCTCCATAGCTTGGATTTTTAGCTGGGACTCTTTTCCATCAACGTTGCATTTTCGATTTGAATTTCCTCTACTGGAAATCTGTCTGGTAGGCTTTTGGCGTCGCGGGGGGAAAACGCATTATTGCATTAGCGGCTTTGAGTTCGTAATTTCACCGATTGTTACGATGCAGGGATGGTGCAATGTCTATTCTGCACCCGGGAGCGGCGAGGACCACTGATGTTAGATCCGCAACGTAGTTTTTAACTTTAGTTCATGTCGTATCGGGCTTGGTTGTCAGTTCGCAACGCGTCGATCTGTGGATCATGCGAGAGTGAGGATCGCCACGGCAGTTGATGCATTTAATAACATTTAATATCCGCTCTATCCCAGTTGTCTCATCTCATTCCATTCATCCTTTCACCGCCCTTCTATACCCTCAATTACTCACGATGCATCTCAATACACTGCATTGTTTGGTCATCGGCCTTGTGGCCAATGCTTCACAATCATTAGCTGTGCCCACAAAACGAGAAGCTGTGAATACCTGTCTTACCCAAGCCAAAGTCCCAATCGATACCAAGGGCACGCAAACATGGACCGAAGACGGCACCGCTTACAATCTTCGCCTTCAGTTCGAACCCGTCGCCATCGCAGTCCCCACGACGGTTGCTCAAATCTCAGCCGCTGTTGCCTGCGGTTCAAAACACGGCGTCGCAGTTAATGCCAAGAGCGGAGGCCACAGTTATACATCCCTTGGTTTCGGTGGAGAAGATGGCCATCTCATGATTGAGCTGGACCGTTTATACAGCGTCAAACTAGCCAAAGATGGCACTGCAAAGATTCAACCTGGCGCTAGACTTGGGCATGTCGCTACTGAGCTTTGGAACCAGGGAAAGCGAGCTCTTTCTCATGGAACTTGTCCTGGTGTCGGTATCGGTGGTCACGCCCTGCATGGCGGCTTCGGAATGGTCTCGCGCAAGTACGGTCTCACGCTGGACTTGATGAAGGGCGCTACTGTCGTTCTCCCCACCGGAAAAGTGGTTCACTGCTCCAAGACCGAGAACTCTGATTTATTCTGGGCCATTCGCGGCGCCGGTGCTTCCTTCGGTGTCGTCGCTGAGCTCGAGTTCGACACCTTCGCTGCTCCTGAACAAATTACCTACTTCGATATTGGTGGTTTGAACTGGAACCAACAAACTGCGCCTCAGAATTTGCTCGACTTTCAGGAGTTTGGAAAGACTATGCCTGCGGAGATTACTATGCAGATGGCCATTTCCAAGAACGGATATAGTGTTGACGGTGCTTTTGTTGGTACTGAGGCTGAGCTTAAGAAGGCTCTTCAGCCACTGCTTACCAAGTTTAATGTGCAAGTCAGTGCTACGACTGTTGATTGGATGCAGTTTGTTACTCACTATGCTGGTGCCAATGTCAATATCAACCCTACCAGTGCTTCATACGATGCTGTAAGTCTCTCCTCGCTCGTAAGAGTGACTATTCGCTAACAATTTGCAGCATGACAACTTCTATGCTAGTAGTCTGCAAGCTCCTGAGCTGACTCTCGCTCAATTCAAGTCCTTTGTCGACTACATCTCCACCACCGGCCAGAGCAGCAGTCACTCGTGGTGGTTGCAGATGGACATTTTTGGCGGCAAATACTCCGCCATCTCCAAGCACAAGCCCACCGACACAGCTTACGTTCATCGCGACGCTCTCCTTCTCTTCCAATTCTACGACAGCGTTGCGCAGAACCAAAAGTATCCCTCTGATGGCTTCAACTTGATCAAGGGTCTGCGACAGAGTATCTCCAATACCTTGAAAGCAGGTACTTGGGGTATGTATGTCAATTACCCTGACTCGCAGCTCAAGGGTGACAGAGCTACCGAGATGTACTGGGGTAGCAACCTCGCCAAGTTGGAGTCGATCAAGGCGAAGTATGACCCCAAGAACATTTTCCGCAACCCTCAATCAATCAAGCCCAAGGCTTAATATAATTCATACAAAGTGTTTTTTCTTTGTTTGTTTATAGACTGTCAATTTAGCGGGTTTTATTGGTTTAATATTATAGATTTGTTATTCATGCTAGATGAGTCCCGGGTAGCACTTAATTTTATACAGCTTTTTCAACTGACCTTTCGCGCAAGCCACTTACTCTCGCTTCTTACATTAAAATCTAGTTCACTAAATAGGATTCTCTTATATTTTAATATACATAACAATTTTCCAAGGCTTTTACTGTTGTAATTCTGTATTACATCATCAAGCTAAGTGACTTCTATAGTTAGATGGAACCTTTAACAGAGTGACAAAGTATAGGTAGATCGCTCTTAGAACATGAGATTGAGCCAAATTAAACATTTCGAAAACGATTCAAATTACCCTTCACCGTCCCCTCTTGACTTGAGGCATAAATAAACATCACTCCGTGACAACATTGGCAGAACCAACACTGTTGGTTGTTACAGCTCTAACGCACTTTGAGTTAGTTCCCTCCAGAATTGACTCATTTGATTGGTTCAGCTGACAGTTCACCGTATGATTTACCCACCGGCTGCCTAACTGTGCCCGAAATAACGGGGCCGATTCAACCAACACCTCGCTACGAAATACCTTAAAAAGTCTTCCCCTTTTCCACGATCACCTCACTCAACGACATTCATTTCAACACCTATTCACTACTATAACGCAAATTATCACCACAATGTCGGGCATAAGCGACCGGATGTTACAGCTGGACATGGCTCTGACCCAGAACGGGACACCAGCCACGCCTCATCTCCGTGAAGCACGGATCAAACGGAAAAACAGCCCTACAGACATCAGTCATTTAGTCTTTGGTCCACAGCCTGGGAAGAAGCATCAATTGTGGATCACGGATCGTATCATGGAACCTCAGACAATTCCTCACTTCTTTGAGTTTCTCATGAATGGCGAATTACCTGGTGATCGACAAACGTCTCGTCCTTTGCTTACGGTTGAAGAAGTCAAGAACTTGACTAGACCTGCCTCAGAATGGGCGCCTGCTCCACTTAATCGACAAGCGAGATCGACTGCGGAGTGGATTGGGATCAGGATTGGTTCGTATGAAGACAGTTCGCGATTGTGGCCGATTGCCAAAGAGCTCCATGCTATGAAGTCGAGGCTTTGGGAGGGAGTGCCGCCGATATCTGAGAGGCGATGGCAAGAGTTGGGACTTGATCATCCGGACAGATTCCCCGAAGCTTGTCGTTACTTTGTCGCAGTCATCAACGTCTTTATCTACCTAAACACCAAGCGGACCAAGGCAGCTCTGAGAAAGACTTATAACCTGATCTGGGACCATCTCAGTGTGTTTGAACAGGCGCTCAACGCAAAGAGGAAAGCGGAAGCAGAGGACGGCGTGTATGAGCACGTATCAGTCACAGGTCTCTGGTACGAGTTCATCAGAGCGCAATACGACTCAATCTGTGAGAATGCGCACCACTGGATCATCGAGCACATTGATCGCATACGAGAATCGATTGTACAAGAACTCGCCCTACACCAACCCGATCATCCGGATCACTACAGTGACAAGCAATGGGAATTGACAAACAAGCTTCACGACCTTGCCGAAAACACCTCTCAAGCTGACTACACCATAATGATGCCCACGGATGGTTACAAAGGCGATAGTCTCCCAGTCAAAGAGGACGATTGTCTCAGAGAAGCTCACGGGGGTGGCTTCCGCACTGAAGCAATCACCTGGTCAGCAAATCTATCATGGCGAGAATCTGACTACATCAAGCGCGTCAGATATCTTGACCGGAAGGAGATGTACAGCCATCTGGAGCATGAGGACATGAGACCACTTCGGGGCTCCGGGAGGATGAGTGACCCAGCGGGTTTGGTTATCTCGGCCATTAGTCAGATTGACGCCCAGACTATGGCTAGGGAAGAACTACGAGGGCTCCCGAATTATCCAGACTTTGTGCCGTGGATTGAATACGCTCGGAGAAGGTCAAACAAAGGTTTGGGTTTTGTGGCGTATAGGCTTTGTCATGGGTATAGTCCTGAGAAGTGGGATATGTTCAAGGTCAAGTTCGAGGCTGATATCTGCGACTGGGGACGAGGGACGGTTGGTATTAATGATATACGCAAGGCGTGCAAGATTCATTGGATTGATGGACAAGAGAAGGATATTGCGGATGGGGATATCGAAGCTGCCAAGAAGTAAGTTCAACGACTCGAAGGCAATGAAAACGGCTCACAATTATACAGGCATTTCGAAACCCTTTCAGAACAATCAGTGCATGACAGAGTATTCCTCGTCATCGACGAAGCAACTATGAAATCATATCTCGAACCAGAACCCTGTAAAGAGAAATTCGTCCTCGCCGTTGACGCAAACTACAAGCCAGCCAGCGAAGAGAACGTTGAATCACCAGGCTACAAGGGAACTTTGCGCATACTCGGCAGGCTCTTGTGGGATGAACTAGGCGCATTGTTGGTCATGCAAAGCGCGTTTCTCGAGCAGCTCTGGCCGATGGCTATGCATGATGCTGAGGGTATTTATCGCGGTATCAGGGTTACGTCAGTGCTCAAGTTCTCGTCTTATCAAGAAAATTTGAACTGGAGGCTTGCGTGTGAGATTGTTCCAAAGTTGGTAGCTTTTAGAAGGAAACTTGAGTTTAGATCGAGGAGGTAGATTGACGATAATAAATAGCTAATGATTGATTTGTCGTTTCCGCGGTTATTAATGCTTGCCAGCCTTCTTGGCCTCCGCCCGAGCTCTCGTGATCTTCTTCTTCCAACCAAAACATTGACTACACGCTATATCCTCTAATCAGGATTACATCTTTTTCTACCGGTAATAGCTGAGACTTACTGCCGCTGTTATGTTTGTTGCAGACATAAACGCCATCGTGGTTGGGAGAGGCATCTGGACATTCAATTCCATCGCGATCGATAGGGTCAAACTGTATCACGAGTAAAGGGCGTAAATAAATGTTTTTATAGGGGGGAAAGCAAAGGTCAACGTACGCCGTAGAAACCGTCGTTCTCTTCACGTAAATCGGCGTTGCAGTCATCGCACTACGGAGAAAATGTTAGACGTTCTGGTAGGTTATGTGTGGGAGGGTGCACTGACGATTTCTGCGAGATGTTCTTGGCAGAACACTGCGTCGTTGATCTCAACAGTAGCGGCCATAGTTGGGTTAATAACAAAATTGAGAGATTGAGTATAGTATAAATCAAGAGGAAATAAAACTTTTGATAGTGAAAAGTCCTCGTCTTATAGAATGATGCATTTTGGGGTCACGTCAGTGGCGGGGGAGATCTGCGAGACACTACTGCAGCGTTTGTGCTTGGACCGCAGCTGAAAGATGGCATGGCCCAATAGTGAGGTCGGGACCTAAGCGTCAAGTGTCTGTGATCGGCATCAGCATTCTTGTAGCGAGACTATTGGGTGGAAGTACGAGCTAATTGACTAGAATCCTGGAACTCAGCTGCCAAATTGAGACATTCTTTGCCTTTTATGAAAGAGACTGAACTTTTGTGATAAGATGACAGGTTTGAGGGGTAGGAAGAACCCGCAGCCCAAACGAAAAGGCAAAGAGCGAAGTAATACATTGTAACCGATACTCAAGAAAGAGATCAAGGACATTTGGAATGAAAATGCGAACCAAGCTCTCACGCAATTGTGATACGTTGCTGAGACAAGTATAGCAAACCAAGGTATATCAATGAAAAATAAACTATCTAAATAACGAATGACTAAGTTATATCGAATCTATCTTGATAGTTAATATAAACAAACACTCCTCATGAACCAGTGTAACCGTTGATTTGCCTGCCTCTAAGTCTGTTTGAATCGAGAATCGTTTTCGATCGACATCCTGGCGAGGAATCCAAAATATCCTCCTAGAACCTCTCATAAGCCAGGCTTCGGATTCCGTATAGGATAGTCTGAGGTAACGCGGATCCCAGTGATCTTTTGCAGTCAACTTCGGTATCTTCTTAGAACTACCACGTTCCATGTCGATTTTGAGAACACCAAATCCCGTATCAAGTAGCTTGGGAGTCAAAAGGTTCAAAGTTGGTATGACGACAGGCAGATAGTACATCCGAATCCAGCAGCCATCTTTCGCATTTCCAATGGCTATAAAGCTTTGGAACAGGTCCCGGGCAAAAATCGCAAGTATACCACTAGAATCTAGGGAAACGTTCAAAATTGCTTTACGTTTGAGTGGTAGAATGTGTAGGTCAAAACACTGCGTTTCCTTTCCCCTCGTGAGGTCCCATATCACTATCTCAGAAGGATCATGAACCCAAGCGACTCGGCCATCGGCTGTAACAGTTGATATGCAGCCGTGGAAATTGCCTGGACTGGGTACCTTCCGCAAGAACTTGCCTGTATTTATATCCCAGAACTCGATGCAATTAGTGTAAACTATAATCAGCTCTCGTCTCCAAAACCGTATGATTAGATAGCGATTCTTAAATTGTTTAGGAGCCAGGTGCAGGTACTTTCTAATCCGTCGCTCGCGATAGTAGAGGCCCGTGTCGTGACTGAAATTAAAAATATCGATGGCACCATGGTCGGTAACGACAGCAAAGGAGTCGTCTTCACTAAATGCTAGTAACTCAAATTTGTAATATGACCTCCGGGGCGGATTTTGAAGCATCTTGGGGAGATGGAGAAATCTGCCATCAACTGCTATGCTCAACATGTCGAACTTTCCGTTGTTACTGATGACAGCGACCTTGCCCCTTGGGAATGGGATGATCGCCTGGACTGTACCGTCAGATTGTTGGGTGGTAGGTTCTGATTGGCTCAATAATGTGTCGAGACTCCAGATCTTGAGAGGGCCGTTTGAAACCCCGAGCGAAGCAAGTTGGCGATTTCTTCCATAGCGTATTTTGTGAGCAAAAGCGCTCTGTGCCTGTGCTACCAGTCTCTTCGCTTCGAAATCCCATACTTCAATGCCGAAGTCACCACAAATGGCTATGGAACTGTCACCTACCCATGCTGCATCAAACACATACTTGTCCCGGTCGAATCGCGCAATCCTCTCCACGGTAATGGATGACCCCCAAGCGTACAGCACAAGCTCATTCCAATCCTGGAGTACCGCACAGCACGTCCGATCACTGCTAACCCTGGTACTGATAGGTTGTTTTATGCCCGTCAGCGACATTAGCTTGGACGCTTGATGTCTGGTATCAAGACCCCAAATAGAAATATCCATGAATCCTAGGATTAGGAGAGCCTGTGGGTGCGAAACTGTGTGTATCCAGGACATATCTTTAACACCTTGGTCTAAATGGAAGCTAGCCATTTTTGTTTCGCTTGTTGTATTCCAAATCTCGACGGTGAAGAAATCTGATGCTAATGCAAGTAATTGGCCGTCTGGAGAGAAGGATAGACATGTTGGCAGGCGACTTTGGCGAACTGCGAAAGACTTACTACATTCGACGCTAGGTAGGTGAAACATAGCGAGTGTCCTTTCGTCTTCTGTGCCGTCAGATAATGTGACTACTGAATCTCCGCGAGGATGGAATGTAAACCCGTGCAGGCTACCTCCAGGAGATTCGATCGAATTGACAAGGCTACCAGTAGAAGCGTCAATAAAGAGTATACTGTCGTGGCTGCTGTTGATCATCGCAATTTGTCGACCATCAGGAGAAAATTCAAACATGGCCACTCCCTCTTCATGACTTGCTATACCCGGAATAGTCTGGAGGCAGGCATCCCAGTGTTGGAAGTAAGGGGAAAATACGTCTACAGATTTGCTGATTTCCTGGCAAAAGCATCCCTTGATCTTGCTGAGTTGGGGAGTGAATATCAAAGCCGAGTCATAGAGTTGAAGTGGTGCAGCATCCATGATGGCTCTGTGCGTGGAAGCGAACCGTACAGCGTCTTGGACAAGAAGCCTTAATTCGTCAGAAACTCTGCCTTCCTGTAGCACGGTTAATCGCCGATTTGATAGCAACGAGATATCACTACCTACCAACTTGTCTTCCAGTCTCTGCATTGCCTTAATTGCCTCTGAGGTGCACCGCAATAGACTCATAGCTTCAAGCCAGTAGAGAAACTTGCTCTCCAATAACTGCGTAATCATAGCATAACACAAGTTGTTTTGGTTTTGATCATCGGTCAGAGGCCATTCACATAAGTGATCAACCCAGTAGATGCAGGCATATCCAGCAATGGTCAAAGGGGCGCTCGGCAAAACAGGTATGTCATCGATCAAGGTACAGTTGTCTTTCAGTTCGTAGAGATTGCGATGGAGCATATCCTGCATGACCTTAATGCTACTGAGGAAAATGGAGAGTTGCTGTTGTGCTATTCCCGATTGTAGGATTTTGGGCGTAGAGCGTAAGAAGTCATTAACCGACTGATGAACAGTGTAGACTGTATCTCCTCTGGTTGTTAGGATAGAGCCACAAGATGTAACAAGGCTCGAAAGAGTTTCCTTGTCTCCAACCCATTCAGTAAGAGCACTGTCAGCAGCGGCCAGCTCTTGTAGACTGAGGGGTCTTAGAGCAACAGCTATCACGGCAAGGATAGCTCTACACCAGCACATGTCTCTGTCGTTGATATCGCTAATCATCCTTTCGTATAACTCGTTCAGTCCAGTGGGGAAGCGCTGTAGGATGCTGGAGCTGTGGTAGTGTTTAACACCGGGCTTTTCCAGTTCTTGACAGACCAAAGCAACCCAAAGGAACGTGTCATTCGCATTACCGAGAAGATGTTTGCGGATACGCTCTCGACTAGGCTCATCATATGTTGAATTGAGCTGGGTGACCTTGCGATTCACGAATTTGAGAACAGCATTTGAGATCGAGGCGTGGTTAAGTTCCAGGTGTAATCGAACTTGGCTTTGTGTTCCATCAAGCTGTGACTCTATGTCAGGCCAATTGCGGCTAGAGATGATCCATTTGGCTTTGCACGAGACTGAACACTGGCTAATGTAGCCAATAAGCTTCTCACGACCTTCGGTGCACTCGTCCAAAGCATCAACAATGATAATAAAATCCGCAGATGCCCTATCCTCGAGGATCGCAGTAAGAATTCTGGATACCGCTTGCCAAGCGTTGTGGTTACTGAACACGCTTTTACCAGCCTGGTCGTATTCCTTGCGAACGTAGGAGATCAAAGTAGGTCGCTTGCGGACGATGGACCAAATGAGACCGCGAAGCACATATGATGCAGTTCGCAGAAGAGGCCGTGCGGCTTGGCAGAAGAAGTAAAAGATACCGTCATTCGACGTTTTCTCTAGCTCTGTAATAAGCCCAGCTAAAAGCATCGTCTTGCCTTTTCCTGGGTCGCCTCTAATCCATAGTAAGCGACAATGCGGGTCATCGTGCCATTGTATAAAATTGTCGTTTTCCTGAATCCAGCTGTAACAGTCTTTGAGCAGGCCACCTTTATCGGCTTCTATGCGTTGTTTATCGGCAATGGGGTTAGTTATATATAGATCTTCAAGACATGAGTCCTTTCTTCCCTATATCTCTGTCAGATGTTACACACGGACGCAACTAAATGACGGAGAGCCCATCTCTGCAGATTACTCACATCTGTATGGTAGAGATTATTAATCTGCTGGGCAATTTCAATATGGCCGGCATTTACAGCCTTCTGTATGTGCATTCCCTCGCTCATGGCGATGGCCAGGTGTCGTATATGGTTAGAGAACGAAGCCTGCGAGAATTAGAGTGAATGAGTATGCACGTAAGCAACGCTTCAAATGTAGCAGTTTCTTCTTGTTGGGTACCAATCACATCTGGCACATCATGTGACCCTGGCGCCAATTCTAAAAAGTCCTATCTCTGGCCACGTCACGCCTGCATTTCATCCAACTTGCCTTTTCCTAACTTGGTTTGCTGCACGCCGGGATGGAGCGCAATGGAGGGGGCATTGGCCAACCAAGACCTCTCATCCACATCCTTGCCATCTTTTAGTGACGCTACGGCGCTAACTGATACTCCGAGCAATGGGCCCTGGTAAGGCATTTTGCGGGCTCAATCAGATACTTACGCTCTCTGCACAATATCATTATATAGAGATACAATATATCCCGGTCGCACAAGTGGGGATTTCTTGTAAGCAACCTGCAGTAGGTGTCACCTGAGCAATTTGCGCCACCAATCGGTTTTTAATACCGCAGACAGAAGTCTTGCAGACGTTGAACATCTTTCTTTAGTAACTCATTGAAGATTCCTTGCATATCTTCTGTCGGCATCCAACTAAGCCCAAAGTACAATCAGGCTGCAGGTATCTTCGTAATGGCACAATATGGGTTGCTAGAAGTATACAATGGAGAAAACGCGCAAGCCGAGTAACTTTACCTGTTCCCACGTCACTCAACATACATACTTATACGAAGTTATCTAGCATTGTCTTTTTGCATGGATTGCGGGGAGATCGAGAAAAGACCTGGACAAAGAATGGAGTTGTCTGGCCCAAAGATCTGTTGCCCGATGATGTTCCAGCATCTCGCATCTTTCTCTTTGGTTATGACACCAACATCACAAGCTCCGACCAGTCGGGTGCCACCAAGACTGAGATCCATAGTGATGCAGAAGACGTGTGTGCGAAACTAGCTGCCGAACGATTAAGCACACAAACCGTTAGTGATCAGCGGAAGTATGAAGTTTTCTTTTGGATAGAAATGCTAACTCTTGGACGTGGAATAGGTCGACCGGCCAATTATCTTCGTTGGTCACAGCCTCGGCGGTCTAGTCGCTGCTCAGATCCTGGTTCACGGGGAGCATAAACCTGAGAACTCGACAGAAGCGTCGATCGCGAAAAACACCCGCGGGATGGTATTCCTGGGTACACCGTTCCGGGGATCCTCAGTGGCGAGGCCCGCTGAAGTTGTTCGCAGAGTTCTTGACCTTTTCAGGGTCGACACACAGCAGCAAACTTTGAAACTTCTTGGTGTTGACTCCGAGCGTCTAGATGAGCTCACGAGAGCATTTCCGCAAGTTCTTAATAAGCGCAGATCCTCCAAAGATATCGAGGATAGAATCGAAGCCTTTTTCTTCTATGAGACTCTCAAGACCAGATTGGGCATTGGATCGGTTCAGGTACACTACCATGTCCCAGTTAGAAAACAGATACTGAGATTGGCGTGTTTAGATTGTCGAGACTGAGTCCGCTCAACTTCATGGATGTGGCGATGCCGCGCCTATTCGCGCTGATCATATTGGTATCTGCAAGTTTGAGACAAAGGACGCTGATGGCTATGCTACTGTTGTGGCGGCGATTCGGAAAAGCATGATATCACCGGGCGCATCCCAATCACACGTGAGAGCCGCTTATAAGCTAGTTGGTACCATGATTCTGATGCTAATGAACATTGTAGGGCGGCGACCGGATCATCAATATACTTGGAAAAGCTGTAAATGTCGCTAACGACCGTATCAGTATTGGGAGTCAAGTGAACTACCTCTAGTGGTCCCTAAGCCTTTATATTATCTAAGCGAAGGGATATATAGGACGTAGATGAAAGTACGAACTAAGATTTTAATCTCAGGTAGCGTGGAGCAGAAGAACATGTGTGAGGCGCGTGATGTGAGCTATTAGCTGTGGGGACTATTAACTTAAAATAACACTCTTATTAAAGTTAATCTAGGCAGTATACTAGCTATTTAATATAATTTCCTAAGATAAGCTTTATAAGCCTATCTAATAATAATTACATTTAATGCATAAAGAGAACTCTAAATACATTCCCTAAGGGATAAAATGGCTACCCCAGTCCCCTATCATAGCTTTATTGAAGGAAAGGTTAAACTGGTCAAGGTTGGGGTTTATTGAGTCATAAGGTGGCGAAAGATCGGTCATAACAAAGTAATTCTAACATAATGGGAGCAGAAGAAACTTCATACACTCAGCTATATATGTGAAGGTTAACTATGGGATGACTGCCGCCTATAAAGATAAGCTTTAGGCTGCGAATACAGATGATGAATGAGAACATGATATTTCCTTTCCCTGATATAAGCTTTTACCTAGAAGCTTTCATGATATGTTAAGGTTGAAATCTTCCAGGGTCCAGATACACCCTCGTCATTGAGGGTTAGTATTCTCTCTGCCTTGCTTAGTATTTACCCAAGGACAAGAGAAACCTTCTGAAGATCCAAGCTTTCCCACTCTGATGCTATCACCTCCCCACTCGCAACTCGATACGCGACACCATCCTTCCACTCAACCCAAAGCACAAGATATAAGTCCTCCCTGAATATTGGTAGCCGCGTCTTCCATTCTCCCCGATCCCACGTCTTGGAACATCTTTTCAATCTGCACACCGCGACTACATCAACCTGTAAACCTGCCTCATCTCCATTCACATTCTCTGGGAAGCGATCTCTCGTGTCCCTATTAGGTAGGTGAAGTTTCCCGATATCCTTTCCAACCCCATCACAGAGCTTTGCTTCGTTGTCCCACAGGAAGTATAGCTTATGAGAATCCTGCTGATACCCTGACAGTCTGGCTTGGACTGTCTCACCGAATAGGTATGGAGTTTGCTCTGGCATGAAGGGAGGTGTTGATTCCTGGATCGCACTCACGGGGAAAGGATAGTACCACTGCAAAGGTCTCCCATAGCGCTCAAGAACTGATTCGTGCTGGAAGAGATATTTGCTGCAGCCATCGGGGTAGATGCGGAGCTCATTCTCGGTTGCTGGTATACGCTTCCACCCCGGTGGTAGAGGTTTAGTGAAGTCCTTATATCCCTCACGTTTCTCAAACCAAGTAGGTCGAATTCTTCGCCTTTGCTCCGATGGATCAGTTGGTAAGCTGCCTGTGAACCACTGAGTGATAGGAAATGCTTCTTCAACGTATTCTTCTTCACAGGTGTAGTTGCTATCAACCCGGATTCCTGTCTGGGTGCGCGTATAGACAGAACCTTTCCAACCTAGCCACGACCACGAAGGAAGGTCAGAATATTCAAAACGACTTTCGATGGGTCTACTCGACGCGATGCGGCGTTGTAAGCCTTTCGTCCCCGTTGCTCGCCAACAGAGACTATGCTCGAAGAACATCTCCGGAATTCCATAAAGAAAACCACCTTTGAAGGAACGACTGAAAACTGATAGTAGACCGGATAGGGCAGGAAGAGCATCTTCCTCAAAGGTCAAAGACCGCTGATTATATTCGTTAAAATAACGGCAAAGAGATGAATCATCCGGGAATCCAGCCATTACAATATTCGACTCAGGACTTAGCTCATTATTCATCTCAGTAAAGAGTGTGAGCTCCTCATGCCAGAGACTACATGGGCATACCCAGTGGACCTCGTGGTTATAAAAGATAATCTTTCTCTTGGCCATTGCATATTCCTGACAGGTCCAGCCTCTTTGGTAGTAAGCCTGACGCCGAGTTGGAAAGAAAATCATCTCATCCATGGCGAAGGTGTTCCGAAGAATGAGCCTCTCCTCTCCAAAAGGAATAACATTCTGGCTTAGCTCTCGAGGGTTGGATATGCCCTTGAGGCCACGCATTCCCGACCCAGAATCGCCATCTGTAGCAACGATAGTCACAATGGCATTAGCATAGATCGCCCCCATTGACCTCAACTGTTCAGAAGCAGCCTTTGGGTCATGGTGGGTAACACAGAGTGCATCGGCCCACAAGTACCGCTCGTCAATGACAGAGGTTAGATACATGGCGTTGCGGATAATAGGCGACAAAAAGTGGGAGAATTCGGGAGTCGCCAGAGCGAAAGGCTTCTGTAGTCTTTTGAAGGTGGTCGAAGTAATTACCGGGGGAGAATGGCTTCCGTAAGTGTAACTTATTGCCACGTAGTCAACGCCGAGGCCTGGGACAATGCATTGCTTCTGTACATCGACTAGCCAAGCTGGACGAGTAGTCCATACTTTGAGGGGATTTTCGCATTTTTCGCCGTGGGAAGAAATGCATTTGTGCTTCCATTTCCTCACGGTTTCGACATCAGCCCAGTCCGTATCAAGCACACGCCCATTGCCCGGGTGTCCAGGCGCGTCATCCTTCTTCACCAACAGCAAATCCCAAAGACGGCCGGTGCCATTTAGTGATTGACTGAGATTTATGCTGTCGCCCTTGTGTGGCTTTCGAAACCCCATGACCCTGTCATCGAAAGTTCCTCCTTCAGAGAGGACGTAGTCAACGAATCTCTGTAATAGTTCTTTGTGGTTCTGACACGTCGTCGAAAGCGCTTCTTTGTAGGTTCCAAGATTGATCTCCGGCGCAGATCCAGGATCTGCGAATTGGAGCCAGATAGCCTTGCAGGTTGGACAGCCAGATGCCCACGGCGGACTGTTGTCCGCAGGTGTTGTAGCCATGATCTAGCTAGCAAGGATGAAGAGGAATAATGTTGAGGATAGAAAGAACTGGTCTAATTCTGCACCCTAACCTGATTCATTGCTGTGCCGCTCCTGAAGGTCAACTATCATATGATTTGATGAGGGGTAACTGCATATGCATAGTAAGCGCAGATAAGCTGCTCCCGCTTTCCTATCAGCCTGCATGACCTATCGGATCTCCTAGAGTATTTTTAGAAGGACGAATAATGTGCCTAAGCCATGCAAGTTGCAGCTTACCTAACTGTGTATGCCGGTAGTCGATTGCTACCAACAAGGTTGAGGTTTAGGGTGCGAATACTGATGATTTGTGTGAATGGAGTTATTATTACTCCGTACCTACCTGTTTTAATCTGGGGTCCAGACCCCACACGATACGGATAACAATAGCTCATCTTTGTAACTTTAAACTAATTTCAGTATACCTAGAGATTGACTTATTGTGACCTGTCTAGGTAGCGTATTGTCTATTCTATTGCTTGCAAACTCTAATTATCTATATCTTATACAAAACATCTTAAAAAAGAAATTTCTAGCCTTATAGGACCATCCATATTGTGGCCGGTTTTGTTTTCTGGGGCCACGATCTGATCTTCGAATCGTTGAGTGGCTCTCACTTGAAGAACCCTTCACTGCTCCCTGATAACCTACTACTCTTTGTCCATGGCTAGCATCGATCTGCTTGATATTTTCTTCTGTCAGTGGAGCGCTTGGAGATACTGTTCTTGCACACTCTCCAGGAAGACTCTGAACCTGGGTGTCGAGCCGCCGGCGTCTAGCAGAAGGCTGTTTATGATCTTTCAGTATCTTAAGCACCTCCATGAAATGTCTGTCCCCTCTACAAGCCATCGCGGTTGCAATTGAATGTGCTGATCGTCCCCGGTGTAGCTGGTATGGATCTGCCCCTTTTTGTAAGAGAACTCTGACTGTAATCTTACTAGGCCAAGTGATGAAATCAGCGCCAGCTTTATACTGGTTGAGGACCAAGTAGTCCTCAAGCACTGCGAATAACAATGGGGTCTTGTTATCGCCATAGTTATGTAGCTCCGCATCATCATTAGCTAGCTCGGTCTCCAAAAAACCAGACATGCCACACATGGCCATTAGGTAAGCAAATGAAGTCCCAATTGCCGGTATGCGATCATTCGTCCAATGCTGTTGTTCTTCCGGCCTGTATGCGTTGTCCTCAGCCCTCTCGACTGATTTATAGCGTTGTGTTAGCGCCATGGCGGTTCTGTCAAGCTCGTGCATCAACTCCATTTGCACTGGTCCATTGTTTTGAACAGAAGACCGTTTTGTATAACTTATACAATCTAATGCACATTCCCAGATGCCATCTACCTTGATCTGAGCTGAGTCCATAGTTTTCAGTTGTAGGAGGTACGATTTGGCAAGTGCAATACATGGATCAAATGACTCTTTACTCATGGCCATCAGCCAATCCCATGTTCCTGGCGTTTCGATGAAGTCCTTGACAGTTCGGTGTAGATACTGCACTTTGCAGTTTATGATAGGGTCGAAACCGCTCGTATATCTAGTTGATTCACTGTTGGCGCCCCTTTCGTCTCTTTCGAATGTTGGAAGCGACTCGATTTCTAACAAGCCCTTGCACCGACTGGATAGCTTTCTCTTCATATGCTTGCATCGCGAAACGAGATCAAATGGTTCAAGCGGCCACAAGGTTGTCCGAAATGCCTCGTCTTCATCTTCCAGGTCGGCGAATGCCATGGAAAGCAATGATAATGAAGCCTTAGACGCCCGATGGATTTGGAATATGTGAGATGCATGCTGGCGGTACGAATGGTCCATACTGTCCAACATCTTCTGAAACATGTCTTCTAGATTCGAGGGGATTTTCTCTAGCCTCTGTCGTAATTCTCGTATTCCGTCGCCGTTTGTCATGCCCACGAGTAGAGACTTGACCACGAGTTCGACCCACAGAAAGACTCCTTCGGCCTTCAGGGCGATCGCGGACATGAGGCCTTTCGCGTGCCGAGGATCTCTTTGTTCGAGGTCCATGAAAGCAGGACTTTCTCTGAATGATGATCGAACGTAGTATTCGATATCTCTCCTAGTGAGGTCTTGGAGCATTAAATGAGGTTTGTTGCGAAAGGCATCTTCGAAATTAACCCACGGACGACTCGCAGTGCAGATCTTGAGGTTGGAAGCGGACGTCGAGAGGTCGAGAAGAAAGTCTGTCAACAGACCGTGGTCACCAGAGAATTCGTCTAGGCCATCAATGAGAAAGAAAAACTTCCGATGGTGGCAGACGTTGAGGACCAGTTCCTGTAGCGCCAAGCTCAGCTCGTGCCATGTCCATGGGGTATCGTCTTCATTGAACAAAGTCAGTGCTTCCCATCGATTGGGAAATACTTGTTTAGTGACGTATTTCGGGAGCTGCTGTAGAGACTTGGCCAGAAGTGTCCGAAGGAGTCCTTCGACAGACATTTGCATGCTATCGCCGCTGTTCCAAAAGTAAAAGGCGCCAGTAATAACTCCCTCGGGAGCCCATCGACGCAGGAGATCATATGTTCGGTCATTCTTCATAAGATACTTCATCAGTGTCGACTTCCCTGAGCCTGGCTTCCCAGTAATCCAGTACATTCCAGATTCTTCCCGCTGAAGAAAGGCCCGGAAGCTGGCCCATGGTAGGACATCTGTTGTTGGAGACTCGTAGATCCATTTGAAAGTCTCTTTGCTAGCTTTAGTAATGCGTATCTCTCGACCATCCATATCTTGGAACTCGATACTTTTGATAAGTCGTCTGCGGATATCTACTTTCCCTCGCGGCTGAGTCGTCGTCTGAAGTCGTGGGCGGGATCTGTTGTGGATAGCCCCGAGCAGGTCTTTACGCCAACGTTCCCCATCGGCATTGCCAACATGTTTCTTTATTTCCATCAAGAATTGACGACCAAATTCAACTTGAGTTACCTCCAGTTTGCTCTGTCCATGTTGCAACTTCTTGATGCTTTGAAAAATGGCTGATTGTTGGGCGGCTGAGGCCTCCGTCTGCGTCCTGAAAATGATGCGATTAGCGATGACATACATATAAATGTCGCGAGAAACACGATCATCAGACCTTAACGTTTCAAGAATATACTGAATCATTTGTTGCCTGTACCGGTCCAGTCTTGTTTCTAAATTTGCGATCTTTTCCTCGTTCCAGACAACTTTTAGTCCCTGTCGCAGCGACGACCACCTGCCATGCTGGCCGCAGTTCTTAAGCCTTTCAAGAGCTTTTAGTAATTCGGTTGCAATCTTCTGGCAATCGGCGGCAAGCCGAAGCTGCTCTATTTCAGTATCACTTTTGGGATCGCGGTTGTCGCCAATAGATTTGCGAATTTGACGGGCGCTGCCAGAAAGCGCACGTGTGATATGATCGATTTCTCGGTGCTCGATGAGCTGGTGGTCGGTCGATTGATAGATCTCGATACTCTTAGAGACGACTCTGCTAGAGACATCAATGATTTGAATGATACTGGCGGCCAGGCTGATTCCGTCCATTGCAACAAATGTCCAGTGCAGACGAACGGCGGGGTAGAAGACAGCTTACTTTGCAGTAGCCGAGCTGAAATAAAAAAATACTTTATGTAGTGTAGACACTTTGAGTCACATGATGGGCGCAGCAGATCTCTTGTCTGGTTGGACAGTATGTTGAAAGCCCGATCAGGCTATGTTTGCATTTTATGGAAAAGTCGATATGCTAATTACATTCAAATTGCAAAGTGTCAGCCGAGAATAAATTGCATAGCCTTTGGCATTCACTATGGCTTCTTGCCCCCTACCCCTAACTGATTACGGTAGGATAGGAGATCAAGTTTAATCAGATCGACGATGTAAGCCAGAGCTGGCGTCATCACAATTCAGCCCTAATGTGCATTCCTTCATAGTCACAAGCTAGATAGTTAAGTTGTTAACAGAATCAGAAAATTAATCACGTTCTGCTTTCTCATACAGATTGACCATATATTTCTCAACCACTGGCCAATATCACCAAACCTCGGCAACTTGAAGGAACTTGTCGAGGAGGTTCTAGAAGCCTTCTCTAAGAAGACTGCCTATGCACGGCACCAACTGTTCCCCATTTTAAAAACAAGTCTACAAGACAGTGACTCCTGTATCTACAGACTTGGATGGTGCGTTGGCCGTATTTCAGTTGATTGCGGCTCGAAAAATGAGCCTCTGCGACCATATAAGTCGGCAGCCCAAACTTTGAAACAGTCAACAGGCAGTTAACAACTAGGAAGCATCATTTTGGAGGTTTAAAAGAATACAGTATCAAGCGTTATTGGATATTCCATCTTATATGTTCTAGTGCAATTACAGCTACTGCAACGACTCCGTATTATAATAACATAATTGCTATGATGCTGAGGTATAAAGTTGTCTTAATGTTAAGCTTAGAAGGTTTTGAGATACGTAGAGCTTGCTACGGAAGATAGTTGGCGTCTGTTCATTGCAGACAATGCTAAGCACATTGGAGAATTTCGCACCATGAATAATGGCCATGACTGGTTGAGCTTTGAAGAAGTGGCGGGAATTCTCAGTGACGAATTGGGTGAGTCAATCGCCTTTGACGGAAGCTATGAGGGCTTCATGGAGTTCTGGGGCCCGAGGATGGGAAAGAAGGCGGATCGATTATGGAATTTTTTCAAGGTTGAGGAGGCTAATGAGGAACAATGGGCTTTGAATAATTTTGTTGAGCGGATTCTGGGGAGGAAGCCTACTACAGTTAGAGGCTGGATAGTGGAGCACAAGGATGGTCTGTTGAACGCTGAGCATTAAGTATCATGGGGGCAGTGAAAGTCAGTTTCATGTCTTATCAAAAAAGGCTATGTGAGGGAACACTAAAAGGACAACCTGCCGTCCTGTCACTAGATATAAAGATACAGTAATCGCGAACAGAGCTGCTTGAATGTATGCTTTTTAAGGACATGTTTACTGCTCAGGACTAATATCAAGATATAGGTACTATCTTGAGCCGGGTTCCTCAATAATTTTAAACAGAGTATCAATTTCAGGAGTGAGAAGGCATACTTGAAGTACATCCTACAACGGCGTTTGTCGCCGTCCCTCTTTCTGGTTACATACGATGTGATTCAAAGAGGGGTAGCTATATATAAAGTCAGCACGAATACCCTTTTCCTGTTTCCTTACTTGGTGGCTTCGTTACTCCGCGCAAGGAAGAGGCACCTAGGCTTATGCAACCGACGCATCACACGCTACCATTGGTAGGGCTTCCGGTGTTGGGACCCCACTTAGGCAAACACAAAGTTGCCTATTTGGGTATGCATCACGCAAATGAAAAATTCATTGACGGGGTAGCAGAGTGCCTTGAGTTTTGGTTCTTGTCGACACTTGGGTACTCGCCAACCCCGACGGCCACATCAATCGTAGCACCAGATTACGTTGTATGGGTGCACCAGCAGGTTTCTCCAGTGACCCAGAGCTAGTGACTTCATCGACTTCGATAGCTCGTTACAACGCGATAAAAGGTCTGATGAAAATGAAATTCATTTGCATGTGCTCAACAGGCAACTCGACATTCGAGAAAGTTACAAAGATAACGGACCCTTAGTGTAGCTTCAAAGACTCAGCCCCCGTAGACGCCATATACGGGGGCGAAGCAGGTGGCGCCCCGACCTGCCCGAAAGGCTGATTGGCTAATGAATCATGCAAGTGGTGTCAATATGCACACCAGGCAGAGTGTGACTGCCTTGGCTTTCAGAAGTTACCAGAGTACTCCAGGCTCCAATCTGAGGCCTGATGCAACTGGGCGTCAGGGAAGTGATGGAAATCCATGCAGGCCGCTGGCGCCTTTGATAAATCTGGGCCCTCCCGCTTCCTCGTAGTCGGCTTGAGAAGGCTAATGTCGTTGACCAACTTCCTTCCGTCAAAGGAGCATCATGGACAGAAACGGAGACTCAATTCAGCCTATCTCCGAGCACCTCATAATCAGCTCCCGTCATGTGGATGGTGCTACCAGTGGAAGCGGGCTCGATCATGAAGCAACCCTCCCTTCTCTGCCGAACCTGCCACCTCGGGCAATGTTACAAGACCCCCGGTCTGGTATCTTGGGCCAGGACAAAATGTCTTCACGACTCAAGCCTAGGACAGATCATCGACGTTTTCATCCTTTGACAGGTTATGCCGATAAGAGAGCTAGAGATCGATCCCTATCACAACAGCCTGAAGACATGGACACTGTTGACAAAAGCGAGGCACTTATAGACCCGGAGGCGAAATCGTTTTTCAATAGCATCGCCCACCAAACGCCCTGCGTCTTTCTCTGTTTAGGCTCACCAGAGAACTGTCGAGTTGTTCAGGTACAGGTCAGGGACGATGACGATGACGAGGAGGTTTTTAATGCCATGAAGGAGAGCTGGTCCAAAAATAGAAAGTGGATGCCATTTCGCAAGGTCACTGGCGTCCAAGAGGTGACTGTAAGAGGACCGTGAAGCTTTCAAATTTGGTCAGTACAAGGCAGCTAATAGTCATTACAGTTTCGATTTGTCGGGCAACAAGGAAGCGAAAAGTTAGACAAGTCTAACCTTGTCGGGATATATGAGCCATTAGACACAATGCAGTTGCACAAGAACCTTCGAGATGAGCTAGAAGCCATCAAAGAGGCAGCGAGCCTCTGGCAAAGTCCAGATATATTTGTCATGTGTCGACAGGACTACGCAAATGGCGAATGGAATCATACTGCAGAGTGTCCTAGTCATTGGCAACCTGATCGCGGCTGCGACATTGAAGAGTTTGAACGCGTACAGCGCAAGTTGCGCAGCCTTTCTCTCCTGCCGGCACTTACCATAGCTTTTCACAATCCCTCGCTAGCAAAAGGCCAGCGATTGTTTGATGGTCTGCAACAAGGTACTGGGCTTTATTCAACTGGGTAAATGCAACTGGCACCCCGGCCTAGCTAAGATCAGCAATTTTCTAACTGTGGCCCCAGGGACATGCTGCGGAATCTATATTGGCACAATCCAAGAATTGGTGATGTCGAATTCAATGGCTATAGTATCACCGAGGGATGGGATAAGAGTAAATGCACCGCTGCAGTAATACTCGTGGTGATCTCGAGTGTTGGCTCTACTGCTATTTTCCGACTGGTTTTCGGAGACTGGCAAACGGCAATTAGTGCTAGCACTTTAGGAATAACGGCGATAACTCTCATTCAGTGGATGTTGGGATGGTCTATGTTATGAGGACTAGCAGGCTGGATAATTAGTTGCTTGAAGCAGGAGCCCCTTATTACAGTATTTATATCCTCGGGTGGCTATTTCTATTTTATGATATATCTCTTCTCAAGCCATAGCATCTGTAAAAAGAAGCTGTTCGGAACAGCGTTGGTTATGAGAAGAAACCATGCAAGAGCCCTAGCTGGCCTTCGTCTCTGCCGATGTTCTATAGTACTGTTGCTATGATAGTGGTTACTAATATCGACTCTATTCATAAGGTATAGGGCACCAGTAGTCTATTGGGCACCAAGGGCAGTATTATTAACAATAAGTCCCTTTGTAAAGTTAACTTAACCATCTATATATTAACCGCAGAGCTACCATAAACAAACAGACCTTCGATAGCCCGACCCCATTCTTGGTTGAGGCAAAGGACAGATTCTACCATCTGGAGAAGTATAGAGATGGGGATCCAGCATTTAAATACCCATGACGATAAGACAGCAGCCTTCCAAATCTTATGGTGCGATAAACCTTTCTGGGTTAGGCTCTGCCAAGTCGCCTCCCTCTGTAAAACGTTCATCTGGAAACCGACGCGGGATCTTCAGTAGAAAGGACGAGTTGATATCAATCCAGATAATGATCCGTCGCAAGAGTCCATTCAGACCCAATGGATCTAGACCCTTTCTTTGCTCAATCATACCATACAGCCCCTGCATGTGTATTTGATACGACTCGACACCTCCATGCATCGCCTCAAAGCTAGCCATCTTTGCAACGGCCCCAATAAGCGCGTCGCTGGTGTTATCATTCGTAGCCATCGACGCATTGATTGAAGAAATCGCCTGCAGCCTAAGCTGCAGGATGTGGCTCGGCGAAATCGGCGTACTGGAGACTGATGATCTGTTGGCTGCAGAGAGTAAGAGGATGGTTTGGAAAGGTGCTACTTGAGATAGGACCAGCGGGAACCAGCTGGTGCGGAGAAGACCTTTGTTTCCAGGCTGGTCTAACTCGGGGATATCCACTGCCATATGCACGAGATCTGTGGCAAGTTAGTAGGTCTTGAATGTGTACGACATGTAAGGACACTCACAATGATCCACGAGTCCAGGGACCTGCGGGTTCCAGGGACCAGGATATGTTCTGAAGGGATCGACCCGGCCGCCGCCGAGCTGCCTTTCGACGGGAGGGAGATGGTCGACATCTTGGCTGACGCATTCAAATACGATTTTCCGTTCCTTATCCCGTTTCCGCCGTCCTTTCGGCCGATCCGCTTTCGTGTAAGCTTTCCATCCCCGCTTGGAAATATGTGACCGGACACTTGAATCCGCTTTCAGCAAATCCGGCTGATCGGCGATCACGAATTTAAAGTCCGAGTGCCGTTGAGGGGTGCACTGGATGAGCATAGAGCGAGACATCTGATCTGGTCAAATGACGAGTGATACGTACGGTAGAGGTTCTGTAGTCTCAATGATGTGCGGGTGAGGGTACTGAAATTTGACGTCAGAGAGACCCTAGACCTAAATAGGGAAATGCATCACGGCTCAATAGTGTATGTTAAGGTTTGGGACTCAGCTGCCAAGTGGCATGACAGGTGCTGATCGATCCTCCATATGTTTTAGTGTCAAAGCGGCACTATGGCCGAATGGCCTGCGCTATCTACAGGTACCGCAATCTACTTCCGGTCCACTCGCAATTTAGAGTATCTTTGATATTCACAATGCGCCGGGATGTTGTTCTTGTCAAAACCTGTACTGTGCCCTCTGATCTGCAAAGGGATTTGATTGAAGGTCTATACTCAATTTCGTAAATGCATATGCTCAGCAAGGGCTGTTGTCGTCTTGCGTCGATGGAGATCGGCACTGAAGCCTGATTGTCTATATATACATGCATGCCCTGACTTCTAACGAACAAGACAGAAATATTAATCCCACCTACAATTTACAACTGATCTCATCGTTTCCGAAATGTCTCTCGAAGGAAAAGTCGTCCTCATCACAGGCGGAGCCAAGAACCTCGGCGCTGAAATCGCGCTATCCCTAGCCAGCGTTGGCGCCAACCTAGCCCTGCACTACAACTCACCGTCTACAAAGGACAATGCCGACGCTTTAGCCAAGACAGTCAGCCAGTCATTTCCCAAGGTGAAATATGCTTTCTATCAAGGCGATCTCACCACCAAAGCAGCAGTTGACAAACTGTTCGAATCGGTGCTCAAGGACTTTGGCAAGGTTGACATTGTCATCAACACAATTGGAAAGGTTCTCAAGAAGCCCATCGCTGAGATCTCGGAGGCAGAGTATGACAGCATGTTTGAGTGAGTCTCGCCGCTTGTCGCTCCGATGTTGCACCTACTGACCAAGATGTACAGAGTTAACTCCAAATCGGCTTTCTTGATTCTCCAAGCTGGCGCGAAGCATGTCGAAGAAGGCGGAAAAATCATCACCATCGTCACTGCCCTTCTCGCTGCCTTCACCGGCTTCTACACCTCATATGCCGGATCCAAAGCTCCCGTTGAGCATTTTACCCGTGGCGTTGCCAAAGAGCTCATGGGACGCCGGATCAGCGTCAATGCTGTTGCACCTGGACCAATGGATACGCGTAAGTTGTCCCTAATGCTCTTGTCGCTGTGTACTAACATTGATTCGGTAGCTTTCTTCTATCCGCAGGAGGCTGATGATGCTGTCGCGTTTCACAAAAGTCAGGCGCTGGAGGGTCGATTGACGGATGTTAAAGATATTGCTCCCCTTGTTAAGTTCCTTGTTACTGAGGGGGGATGGATCACGGGCCAGACTATTTTCGCGAATGGCGGTTATACTACTCGCTGATCACTCAAAGTGCAGTCACAAGGCTCAACTGAGACAATCATTATTATTCACCAGTGGGCAATGCTACTAATGCATAAGTGATTTAACATCTACCGCGGACCTTGTTGGGGTTAGCGTAGCACTTCCCTTCTCCATCGGCGCAATCATACCCCTCCTCAGCGATCTTCCTGCAAGCGTCCTCCCACTGATCACCCGCAATCTTGTCTTCGGTCGTAGCTTGAGTACACTACTCTCAAGTCAGCATAGATCTTATCCATCAAATAGGTTTCCACTTACACGACCAGACGTCTCATTGTAGGAAGCACCGCCCCACTACACAATCAGTTAGCTCACATGGTATTACTGCTGAGTGCCGGCTCTAGATGCTTACCTCGTAACCTTGATCGTTGTACTCGGTGCATGCAGCGGCAGTCAATCGCCAGTTATAATCGTCACCGTTATGGCAGGCACAGTTGTCATGAAGTTTCGCCGTGCTGTCATCATGTTAGCCATTTCTCTTAGGCGGGTTAGAGTTGTCTTACACGGCGGTGACGAGCAGGAAAGCGCTGAAAATGTTGGCCAGCATGATGAATGGTGATATTATTCAGAAAGTGTGAAGATTATTAATTGATCGCACGCAGACAATTCGATGTAAAGAATGAGTGACTGAAAAAAACGAGTGTCGAAGTGCCAAGACTGGCAAAGATTGGTAAAGACTGTTGGTGATGGATGACAAGCCATCGACTATCAACAGACGTGCAGACACTTATATCACCTTATCCCAGGGATCATGCGTCCATCTCCTCAGCTGAACAAGATCATCCGAGCTTTTTCCACCGATGCAACGTCATTAATATCCAGTACCGGCGTCTTCACGAATATTATGCCCACCTGAAACAATACCAAGAACCCCTAAAAGATCAGCGCCAACATCTGACGACATTCCCGCGGGCAAGTATTCCAGAAGCTTGCTTATCACCATCGGCAGTTCCGATCATGGCGCGGTAGAAGATAGGGATGAAACATGCCATAAACTCTATTTTCCACTGTCGGTGCGAGAAATAGGAGAAGTTCATGGCGCAGTCGAGCATCTGAAACTTCGGGATACGATTATCCGTGTGGAGAACCCGCCCTATTGGGCCAGCGTTACATTCTTCGCGTGCATTGACTATAGGGTCCTTGTGTCATATGTGAATTTACGCATTGCCTTTTTGAGTCATGAAGAGGATTCGAGATGAACTGGGTCCGTGATGTCTAGAGATGGATGGGTTAAAAGATCAATGCGCCCCGGCTTGATGAGATTAGCTTTTAGCAGCATCGAGCTTTCGTCATTCATTCGTTTGTGCACCCATTCGCTCTTTACGGTCTTACCAAGTCACTCATTCATCGCATCGTTTTGCTTGAGCTTTGCTTAATATTCGCACTTAATCACAACACTACAAATCCCCCACCATGATCCCCTCCACGCTCCTCGCACTCATCAGCCTTGTCTCAGTCACCCAAGCCGCAGCCGCTCCCAAGATTCTATCCTCCGACGATGTCATCGTCCTCAAAACCGATGGCACTTCCCAAATCATGAAAGCCGCTGACCTCGAACGTCTCGAGACAGCCCCCGCCATCACCACCAAAACCCCCACCAAGCGAAACATCAACCGTCGTGGCTGCGAAAGCACCGAAGTCCAAGTCCTTTCCGAAAAAGAGTTCCTCAACTGGGACGTCCCCATGTCCCCCGTCATCAGCAGCCTCGACGGCTCCCAAGCCACCGTCAGCGTGACCTCCGGCTTCACCATCGCCAACTCTCTCAGCGTCGGCGCTAGCTTCAGCATTCCTCTCATGGATATTCTCACTACTGCGCTGAGCATTGACTACACTGAGACCTGGACTTCAATCCAGCAACAGTCACTGTCGTTCCAAGTTCCTGAGAATCATCATGGTCTTATTGTTAGTCAGCCTTATGTTAAGCGTGTTCAGGGCAATGTTCTTGATGGATGCGGTGATGATATTGAGAAGACGGAGTTTACGGCGGATTCGTATGAGAGTCAGACTTATGGGAATCTTGAGTGGGTCAAGGGTATCATTCGTCTCTGCAGCAGCGAAACTTATCCTATTCCCTTCTGCAACGGTGAAGGCGAGCATAAGTGAACTCTGAAGCTTGGAGTTTGAGCGCGGTTTGCATAAGGTGGTAGAGCATCTCCTCCAATCCGTGGTCGAGTTCAAATAACACAATAATTCACATAATTGATTCCGTTGATAAATTGCTGTAGACACAAGCCTTGTCTGTTGAGATTGAAATAATTTGTTGTACACGTTGCATCTAATCCTCTCTGTTGAAAAGACTGAGATCCAATGGAAGTCTGTCGCCCATCCAGATCGCCCTCTCCAAATGATCCCTCTTCATCGACGCCCAGCGATTCACGCCCTTTTCGGGAATAACATTAGGATGCACGAGCGCCGACAGCGGTCCTCGCCAGATAGCCAGCCACGCGACGAAAGCCCCAAACTGAGCGGGCGTAAAGACGTTGACTTCAAACATGGCAATTGGATGAGGTCCAATTGGGCCCTCCCAGAATTTATAGATTCGGAGTTCGGGGACTATCAAGTGTCAGCTACTGTACTTGACAAATCTGGAATCAATAGGGAGAACTTACACTCTCTTCGGATGCGTTCCCACAGTTCCTTGGCGTACTTGGTCTGCGTTTCGTTGGTTTGGAGGTAGTAGATGTGAATGTCACTGGTACCTGTCAGCTTGTCACGTGCAGTCCACGGATTGGTCGATCTGACTTACAAGCCACCTTGTCGGCCATTGTCCAAAGGATCGATGAACTTTTCGTATGCTTCGCTGAGCTTTTCCGATGGGGGATTTACATAGCTCTTCCCATCTGCTGCCTTCTCGTCTGGCAATGGTGGGGCATTCTCATACCCGGTCAAGGGAGAGGGATATTTGAAGACTGAGGCGTCGCCCATGATTGTAACTGATGAAGATAATATGGCAGAGTTTTGGATTGATAAACAGCTAGTAATCGATAAGGTCTCTATGATGTTACAGTGAAGCAATGTCTCTTTGTTCTTGGGGGCCAGATGCGGGGGATTTAAAGGCGGTCGTTAGTTGCGTGACTGTTGCTATTAATAAGCTAAGTTAGTCAAGAGCTGGAACACAAGCGGGATCGCCCGACGCGCGCGGCAATTACCCTACACTTTCGTGGCACGTGAAACGGCGGCAAATAAGTCAAAGTCAACATGTGAAATCATCCAAATAAAGCTGTGTAAAGGCTGTCCAGGGTTTCATAAACTTTAGAGTACAAGCAGTGATCAAGAAGCGTTTCACAAATCGATTGCTTCATATCAGCGCTTTTGCCATCTCTTTGGATTGTGAACACAGCTGGGGCCCCGTCTGAGTATGAGAAAAAAAGGAAAATATGAAACTCAGAATTGTGCATTATGACATATACTGTGGAAATGTCTTTGATGGTGTGGAGAAACGTTATGGTTGCTGGGAAATGACTTCCCCAGCTGCAAGGATCTTCCTCTTCCTAAGTTTTTTCAATTAATATATAGCTCTTAACAATAGTATGAAAGTATATACGAGGAATATGATCACGCCAGCAGAGAAACGACAATCCTATGGATCTTCTCTATGCCATATCTACAGCTCAAGGTGTCGGAGCAGCACCCGCAGCCTGGTCAATAATCAGATCAACAGGTGTCTGATTAATACCCGTAAACCCGTTGCCAACAATATACACCATCCCAACATCACCCTCCATACTAAAATGACTCAAAGTATCCGTCGTCGCAGCGCAAGTCTGCTCACCACCACCTTGCTGGATACAGCTCAACACCGGAACGCTACACTGGAGGGCAGATCCTTCAGTAGGGCCCTGGCAGGTCAGAACCACGACACCCTTGTTAGGATTCTCATTGGCGCTGGTACACGGGGAGAGGTAGGCCTTGGTCGTGTCGCTGTTCTGGAACGTTGCACAGAGGGACGTGGTGCCGGATTTGATCTGGCCGCTGGCGGCGTCGAAATTATAGTGCTGCGCGGGGAGGGTGATGCCTGAACCGAGGTAGAGGAGACCACCGACGAGGTTGTCGGATTTGAGGTTGCGGTTGGCTGCGGGGCCGGCGCCGGCGATGATGGCGAAGGTGGTGATTACGGGTGGGGCGTCGGATGTAGTGGTTGTTGCGTCGGCGGTGGTTGTATCGGCTGTAGTCTCGGTGGAGGAGAATTCAGTTGTAGCAGCGGAAGTTTCGGTTGTAAATAGTGTTGTTGAATCGGCGGACGTGGCGGTCAAAGCGAGAGTGGTTGACAGATCAATGGAGGTTGAGTCCGCAGCAGTAGAAGTAGCAGTGTCAGTTACCAAAGACTCAGCTGAAGTTGAGGTCTCAGTGACAGCAGATTCGACAGAGCTAGACACAGTAGGTTCAGCCACGCTCGACGTCAAAGTGGCAGAAGAAACTGCCAAAGCTGTACAAACTATTGATCAGCGGATCCTCCCTATCAGATTCGTGATACAACCATACCCGACGTCAGCGGCTTGCATGGGCTGGCAGCCGCGCCAATGAGGCCAATGGCCAGCGACAGAAATGCACAGGTGTGCATAGTTATTAGCGAAAGACTAAAGTTGGAATTGAAGATTTAAAAGAAAGCTGAATTCAAAGGGAATACGCAAGCGGGCGCTGCCCACGTCTTTATGGCGTCGGGCTTGGTGCTAGCGCGATGTGATCCAGTGAAACTATCGACTTCAGCTGCACGCTGATAGGCTTAGTTTAGGGGCTACCAAGGGGAAATACAGGGGGAAAAATCAATGGTCTGTCATTAGTTTCATCTGAGTCTGCGGTTTACGAGCATCTAATTTTGTTATTTATAACCCCACGGATATAAATGCATCAGGTCGAGCTTGATTAGTCGAGTTGGAATATGATATCTGAGAACTGCCAAGGTTGAGATCATTAGAGTTTAAGACTGAGACTAATACTGTAAATTCAACCTATTATAAGGCTGAGGTCATGTGCTATCTACTTATCACGTAACACTAGACTTATACAAGTAAGACTATATTCTACTTTGCTTAAAATCATATTCCTAAAGGCTGTACTTATTTAAGAACGGCTTAGGCTTACTGCTTACTCTTCCTACTGCACTTGTCCTATAAATCACAGATATGGTATATTCCCAAGGCGTTATTCAACAGTTTGGTCCTTCCCGACAACTTGTTAGATAACGTCGGCATTCAGCTTCAGCTGCCTACAGAAGGCGGAAAAAAAGGCCCCTCCGGCTCGAAGTCCAGCGATGCATTCGCTTCCGCCTCATGTCGCGTCAGAGACCAAAGGCCCTGCTATGATGGCAGTCATGTATTCATTCACTGCCCTTTCGTCCCTGGCTGTCGTAGGCCGGGTCTTTTCGAGATATAAAAAACTCGGTCGCTTAGCTATCGATGACTACCTTATAATCATATCTCTTGTTGGTCCCCTGCTCTGTTCTCTACAATACCGCCGCCCCAGCTCTTCCTACCACAGGCGATAGAACAGGAACGACAGCTGACAACTCGATAGGGCTTCGTATTCGCCTACGTAGCCTGCTGGACGGCCGCCATCTTAGCCGGCTGTGGCCGCCACCAGGCAGCCCTGACCGTCGACGAATTCGACCGTTCTGTATTCTTCCTAATGATCGGCCTGATCCCAGGAGTGCTGTCGCTCGCGCTGCCCAAGTTCGCCGTCGTCAATCTGCTCGTCAAGATCCTCTTCCCATCGTCCCGGCACGTCCGGTTTCTTTGGGGCCTCGCAATCGCAAACCTTGTCCTTATGCTCGGCGCATTTGGCATCCGCTTCTCAGAGTGCGACCCGCCAGAGGCTCGATGGACATTATATGCCCCTGCCAAGTGTCGCAGCTCGACTGCCATAATCGTTTATTCCGTTATTGTGGGATGTGAGTGGGCCCTTATCCTCTAGAGTGAAGTAAGAGGCGTCCGATATACTAATGATGAATCGATAAATGGCAGCATTTTCCGCCGTGGTTGACTTCTACCTTGCTCTGTACCCAGCGGTAGCGCTGTGGTCGTTACAAATGCATCTGAAAAAGAAAATGGCCCTTAGTGTGGCGCTTGGTTTTGGTGTCTGGTTAGTATTGCTGGGTGCTACTCCCCTGTTAAAACTCGACCCTGACTGATATCTTCCCCTAGTGCTGGCTGTGCTGCTATACGCAAAGTCATGGCGGTTCCAGGTATGGGAGACGGCAGAGACTATACTTGTGAGCTCGTACCATCCGCACAACGCACAACATAGACACCTTTACTGACAAAGTTTTGCATGATCAGATGCTTCAGGGAGCCTTGTGATCTGGGTAAGGTTTGTGGTCTCCCTTGCGCCATCCAACATGTTTCCACTGACCTATTGCTGTGATCCATAGTGTCGAAACAAACTCTGTAATAATAGCCGCCTGCATCCCGATGCTCCTGCCCTTCCTTGAGCTATTATTTGGGAAGAAGTTCTTGTCAGCGCCACCTCCATCGTCTTTGAATCGAATAAGTGTCGAAAAGCCTGGAAGCAGGGGAAGAAGTCTCAGCGGAAACAACAACACAGCCGAAACGGAGAAGCGGAGAACAAGAGACGAGATGGAGGAACGCATGGAGGCCGTCCTGCTCCTCGAGGAACCGGGCCCAGATGAAGAAGGCGGCCAGAACCAGAGGGCAGACAATATTCGTCAACGTAGGCTACAGCATACCTAGGATTCTATCATTTCAACCCAATCATTATCGCATTGTAACAGGTATACGGTCTCTTTGTCGAGTACAATTTCTTATGTGCCTTGGCATCTCAACGATATGATGTCTGAAAAGCTTACGGAGGACCGGGTTGAAATGAACGAAGAGGCATTATCCGTAAATGCCCTGTTGAATACGACAGAAAAGCTGGGACCAATAGTCATTTCTCAATTTAATCCTTTTTACAAAATCGAATCCCGTCAAGAGTATTTTCCTGTAAATTATTTCCTCAAGCCAGCCTTTTCGGAAAATTGTAACTTCGCGTGGCCGGAGGCCTCAAGTTATGGCTTAGCCGGAGGAGACCTTTTAGCACACCATGTCGTGTGTGCGTATACATAGCGAACGAAAGACTAAGGTTAGAATCGAGGCACTGATGGAGAAAATTCGGGATCAATACGCAAACAAACACTGGAATTCTTTCATGGCATGACGGATCAAGCTAAAGATGAGATGGGGTATACCGCATTCGTCATATTCCGTACATTGATTCACCATTAAAATGGGACCCGAGACGCCGCTTGTCCTTCATGCTGGACTTTGAATGCGCGACTCTGCCTTTGGAAAGTATAGTCAAGTCCAAAGCGAGGCCGGCTTATGTATGAGTCGGACTTAGCAATTTACAAGAGAGTCAGAGAAGGTCTGCTCCAAAAACATCTGATGCATTTTATTCGTAGAAGCTCAGCCTCATGGCCTAGATGTAACCCTGTCCAAATCGATACCCCAATCTTGAGCTTCTAGCCTGGTGATTATATTTGTGAGCTCCTTGTGGACGTGAGTAGATAAGACGGTAGAATCTTTGGCCCCATGCAGACCTACTCCTAGATCCGAGGACGTTAGATTTGCCAGGGCCCGGGGTATTGTTCTTGCTAGTGGCACAGTCCTGATCATCCAATCCCCCGAGTTCATCATTCAACGTATCCATTTAGCAGTGTTTTTGAAACTAAAACCATGAAAGCTTGAACAGTATCTCCATTGAAATTCTTTCCAAGTTTCGTTTATCAAGTATCTCATTATCAAAGTCGAGCTTCTTTTTGGTGATTCAACACCACATGTGGATCAGTTATGCTTTACTAGGCATCATGTTTAAAATTATAATATATTAAATCTTATAAACTTAATTAGCCTATATTCTCTTAGCTATTAAAGCTTCTAGTTATTAGCTTAAATATAACTTATCTTAATAAAAGTATTAATACTTTAATTTTTCTAGTTTAAATAA